>RJWJ010007071.1:0-59247 GCA_004363605.1 Indri indri | reverse complement strand
AGTCTTATCACTTGAAGTGTTTTAATATAATTGGAAATAATTTAATTTCATTAACTTTTCTCATAGATAGAAAATCTGCTTTCCTCCTTCAGGGACAATTTTATCTGGATGTGTCATGGAAATTAAACTCCTGAAGCATTTTAATCTTGTTCCAGTTCTACCTTCTTTGATTTTCCTCCCTTTAAAAGTTAGTATTACATCAAGATGATATATGACAGAGAGAATAGAAACAGCCTTTATTCTATATCTATTACCTGTCCTTTATTGCTTAAACAATAAAGGAGGAAAGAAGAAGCTGGGGATGATGTTGGAGTTTGGGAAATTTTTCCTTCATTTTTTAAAGTATGCATTCTACTGACAGCAGTTACACTTAGTGTCATTCCTTTTCTCTGGCTGCGTTAGCCCATTAGTCTCCCTGTTTGCCTATATAAGGATTTGAGATCATATACTTTCAGTCAGTGTGGAAGATTTTTTTCCCTTTGTGTTATTTACATCTTATTATTAATAGAAACTTTAAATTCTTAGAGCTTATTATGCCTATTTATGTAGGTCTAAATTTAACTTCACTGTTTAACTGCAGAATATAATGAAATATTTATAGAAAAAAATTTCCTTATATTTACCCTGACATTTCACTTTTTTTGATATCACTAGTAGATTTATATTTTCTCTGAATTATAGTGTTTATTGGAGAGAGAAACTTTTTAACAACTAGGATAATTTAGCTAACATTAATAGAACATAGAGATTTGAACGGTATTTTTTAATGGTATAAGAATTTAAGATATATTTCAATCTTAAATTCTTGAGTTAGGGGGAAGACTATGATTGTGTTTGGAAATAATTGAAACTTAGGCAAAAATATCTTTTATCGTTATTAGAAAATCTTAAGTATAAAACATTTGAAATATATTTGTTTTCAAATAGGTGTTGACATATCAAGGATTTTATGATGAAAATTTGGAATGGGTTGGTCTGGAAAATATTCAAATTGTGGCTTCTATGTCAGTTGGAGGAAGACTGGGAAGACACAAGCTTACTACCAGATTTACTTCTATTGTTCGTCTTTGTGCTATAGAGTATGTATTTTAGTGTTTAAAAAATTTTTTTAATTTAAGGAGACATCGTATATAATTGCATTTTACTAAAAGTATCAGTTAATGATATTTCTTTAAAACATAGAATATAAAAATGGTCAAACTTAAGCTCTGAAATTTTTTCCTTCCCTTCCCAAAATATAGGTAATAATTTAGTATGATAAAGGCTTTAATGAAAGCATCTTATTTATTTGAAATACATAAAGAAATAGAACTGTTTTGTATAGTTCCTGTTCTGAAATGTCAATATCAGGAATCTGAATTTTAGATTTAAATGTTTTATGTGGTTCATAAAACAAAAATACTATCAAATTTTATGAAGATAACCAAAATGATAATTTAAATCTGAACAAGGACGAGGTAGGTCATTTTAATGGCTGATGGCATCAATCCTAATACATCTATCTGTCTCCATGGTCCATAAGTTTTACAGGGACTGCCAAATTTTCTGGTTATGGCACTGTCTCCTCTGTTTATATTGAACATACAAATATTATATTACAAATATTTGAATATTACAAAACTTTGTTTATATGCTTTCATGCTAATTTTACCCCATCAATTAACATTTTTCTTTCAGAAATGTTCCTGCCGTCAATTATGCTGTATTGAAATAAATTTTTGTTTGGGAAAAATGGGTTGATTTTTATTTGCTATATTGGTTCTACTTTTATAGTTCTGACATGGATTACTGCCCTGTGTACAGGCTATACTTAATTCAAAATGCTGTTTTTAAAGTAAAATTTTCCTTTTGGCCTTTCTAAAGATCAGTGGTTTTTAAATGATAATGTTTTTAAATGATTTTTTTGGAGTCCTCTTCTAGGACCCCCAGCATTTGATAGCAGATACTTTGGGATCAAATTGGGTTGAAGTGAGAATAGGGAACTTGAGCCTGGCCTTATCCCTGGGTGGTAAGCTTCAGAGGTATCTAGGTCTCAGAGCAGTACAGTTTGGAAACCACTACTGTAACTTAACAATGAAATAATAGTTTAGAATATTGATGTATTTTAACTTTCTTCTTTCTTCTGTGTCCTTTTTTAGTTACCCAGAAAGAGAGCAATTACAAACAATATATGGAGCCTATTTGGAACCAGTTCTACATAAAAATCTGAAGAATCATTCTATTTGGGGTTCTTCATCAAAAATTTATCTCTTGGCAGGATCTATGGTACAAGTATATGAGCAGGTATATATGCATTTATGTTATAGTTTTCATGTCCTCTAGTATCAACCTCAAAGGACTACTTTTAATCGTGACTTCGTGTTGATATCCAGGCTTTACTTTATTGTTGTTTGTTAGATTTTTCTACTAGAGCATAAACTCTGTGAGGACAGGTGCTGTGTGTGCCTTATGCACTATTGTATCCATGGCACAGTTTCTAATAGGCTCTCAATAAATATTTGTTCAATGAATAGATTTGTGGTGGATAGTTAGTCTGTTCTCAGCTAAAATTTAGCATATTTAGAATGGAGTTCATCCTATTTCCAAAACCAGATCTTTCTCCTAACTTCTATCAGTTTCTGTCTTCCAGCCTTCTTCAAACCTGAGAGTAGTCTTTAATGTTTATTTCTTTCCTGCTGCCTGTGAGGAAATGTCTAAAATATTCTTGCTTGATAAAGTGGGGAAGATACTTGAAAATAGGCTTGAGGATGCACAAGACATTTATTGAGCACCTTCTCTCGCCAGTGGTAGTATTAGGGATGCACAAATGACTGAGTTTCTTCTCTGGAAGTTCACAGTCTAATGAAGGACTGAGTCATATAAATAAACCATTAATGTAGAGTGATAAATGTAATAATAATAGCATGTCCAAATTACAGAGATAGCACAGAGGAGGGGGTAAATAACTTTGTTGTATATGGTGGTTGTTTAGGAGGCAAAATTTGATCTGAGTTTTGAAAAATAGAATAGAAATGTACAAAGTGGCTGAAAATGAAAAAAGTCTTTCTCCCAGATAAAGGGAATAGCACTTGCAAGTTATGGAAGTGCTTGCAGAAGATGCTTTTGGTAGTACTGGAGTAAAAGTGAGGCAAGATAAGTTAGAAAGCAGCAACTTACTTGAAAAAAATTAATTCAGATGTTAAATGATCAAGATCAAAATTAGAGCAATGGCTCTTTCCATAGAAAGGAAGGGATAGGCTCTTCATTGGTTATATATTGAGGAGAGAAGCACTTTGATTTGTTCAGTGACTTCTTGAACGTAAGATAGCTCTGTGGTCCCCAACATTAGAAAATGATTCTTACCTAGACCTAGACCTGTGAGTGCCTTGGAATTGCCGCCATCATTTTATAAAGGTTAGGTTAGTTTTTCTTGAATTCCTTTCTTTAGCAAGGCTTTCCAACCTTTTTTTTTTTTTTTTTTTTTTTGGCCAAACTTTGGCCAACCGTTGAAGCCTATGAACTCTTCTTAGAATAGTGTTTTTAAGTGCATAAAATGTAATATAAGGATAGCTAATGATACCAGTTATATTGAAATACAGTTCCACCCATAGGTAAACATTGGCATTCCTCTGAGTCCAAGGTGACTGAAAAATTTATAGCTTATGAATTTAAGAAAGATTATTTACTGTATTTTTTTTTTTAGGTGCGGGCCAAATTTACAGTTGATGATTATAGTCACTATTTCTTTACTCCTTGCATTCTTACCCAGTGGGTTCTTGGCTTATTTAGATATGATTTAGAAGGAGGTAAGTTTTGCTAGTGTATCTTTGTGTGTGTGTGTGTGTGTGTGTGTGTGTGTGTGTATGCAATTATGATGTACATTTTATTTGTGATATGTTAAATGAGTATTATAGCAGTAATTATATTTTGAAAATTATATTACTATTAAATTTAAATATTGCTATTAAAGTAATGTATTTCTTCTTTCAAACTTTGTAAGATTTTCACTATTAAAACTTGATTTTGGGAAAAAAAATCATTATTAAAACATATTTAATATACTTTTTGGAACTGATATTTTTATTAAGCAACTAGACTTGATAGTGTATAACATAGCCTTTAAGTGATCACAAAAATGTACCAACTCATTAACAAAATGAATTTTAACTCTTTTTCCTTTTCTATTTATCTGATGCCAAAATTATGGTATGTAGATTCCTACTCTCTATTTCTTTCCAATATTTTATTAAACAGACCATTTTTAAATCCTTTGAGTTGTATTACAATTAAAGAAAATTTTGCCTTTTTTAGGATCCTCAAACCATCCACTAGATTATGTGTTAGAAATTGTAGCATATGAAGCACGGCGCTTATTTCGTGACAAAATTGTTGGTGCGAAGGAACTTCGTTTATTTGACAACATTTTAACATCAGTGTTTCAAGGAGATTGGGGCTCAGATATATTAGACAATATGGCAGGTAATATAATAGAGTTTATGTAAATATATGATTGTTATGAGAACTTTAAAGTTAATTTTCTTACCTTTAGCCTGATTTTACATGTCTAAACAAATAAAAACTGTGGATAATTTTAATGTTATTTTTTTCCATAAAGAACTGCTCAGTCTTTTTTGCTAGATTTCAATAACTATATTCCAAACAAAATATAATGACAATAATTTTCTTCTTGGAAAACAAAAGTTCAGGTCATACTGCTTTATATTTGCAATGCAAAATTATTTTAATAGGCTGGACTCAGAAACTCATGCCTGTAATCCCAGCACTTTGGGAAGCTGAGGCAGGAAGATCACTTAAGGCCAGGAGTTCAAGACCAGCCTGGGCAACATAGTGAGACCCTGTCTCTACAAAAAAACAAAAAAATTATCTGGGCATGGTGGCACACATCTGTAGTGAGCTAATTGGGAGGCAGGGGCAGAAGATCGTTTATACACAGGAGCTGGAGATTACAGTGAGCTATGATCGCACCACTGCATTCCAGCCTGGGCTAAAGAGTGAGATTCTGTCTCTGAAAAAATAAAATAAAAATTATTTTAATAAAAGTTTTTTTAAAAAACAGTTATGTATAAAACTTTCAAAGATCATTGAGAAAATCCATGTTTGTTTATAATGACCTTTTGCTTAAGACTAATGGCCATTCTTATTCTTGTCACTACCCATAATGTCATTAGCACAGAACTCTTACATATTCTTGTTACCAGCTTCATCTTTTGTTATGGTAAAGAAAACATAACACCATTCAGATAAAGCAGCTGTTTTGTATTTGCAACTATTGCTGCTTAATAACCAATTTGCATTTTGAAAACTGCTGTGGGAGTAATGCATGTACTATGAAAATCATCATGGTGAGAGGGCCTTTGATAAAAGAAGACCCCAATATGGAAATATTTCCTAATAAAATTCAGTCTATAAAACATGTTTATTATTTTACAATATAAAGCTAGGCTTCAAAAATATTTCATATAATATATTCTGTATATTGTACATTTCTAAATTTGATAGTGGTCTCAGGGCTATAATTACATGGTGGAAAGGACGTTGAGATTGACAGAGGGATTTTCTAGGTGCTGCCAGAGTTTTGGAGTCAGGAAATGAGTTTAAGAGAACCTCAGGCAGGATGAAATGCTTAGAGAAGCCTGATAATATTCTAGAGTTGGCTAGGTTTTTAGTGAGGGTTTATGTCATCATGACCTGTAGTCTTCATGACTTAGTGTGGAGAGGGTTTGATTCTTAAATGGTGTGCCATCTTTCTCAGTCTGAAAATTAAGTCAGTAGTGTCTCTTCTTGCAAAGAAAATGGCATATCTTTTGGGCATTAGACAGTGTTGGCACCTTATTGAATCCTGTAGAATTTGGTATCTTTCAGAGATCCCTATGTAACACTCAATAATATGTGCCCTTTTTCTATACTTTGCTCTTCAGTAAAGGGTTTTTTAAAAACACAGGTTTGACATATGTTAAATCTAGGCACATAGGATTTTCACATAGTAAAAGGTTAGCTTTTTTAAGAACATTTAATTTTGGATACATAAAAAATAAGCTAGATACATCATTGCCCTCAAGAAGCTTGTAATCTAATGGCAAAAACAGATATGAAAATCCTTGCTTACAGTGATATCTATTGCTAGTATGTTTAGATGCCACAAGGATTTGTGGAAATAGATGGTTAAAGTGGTAATTACAATAAAGTATGAAGTGTTTTATAATTAGTGTAACTTTTCTGAATATGTTTGGGATAAAAGATAGTAAGGTTGCAGAAGAGGTAGAGAGAAATTCTTTTTTGAGGAAGTTACATTGAAACTTTTTTAAATTAAATTTTTTCTTTTGAGATCATTGTAGGTTCACATGCAGTTGTAAGAATTAATACAGAGAGAGCATATGCACATTTTACCTGGTTTCCCCCAATGGTAACATCTGGCCAAATTATAGTACAACATCACAACCAGGTTATTGACATTGATACAGTTAAGTTATAGAACATTTGCATCACTATAGGATCTAGCATGTTGACCTTTTGTAACCACCTCACTTTTCTCCCACCCCCTGGAAACCACCTTTATTTCTTTAATTTTGTCATTTCAAGAATGTTATTTTCACTCAACATAATTCTCTGGAGATACATGCAGATCGTTGTGTGTTTCAATAGTTCGTTCCTTTTTATTGCTGAGTAAGTATTCCACTGTATGGATGTACTACTATTTCTTTAACCATTCATCTATTCAAGGACATCTTGGTTGTTTTCAGTCTTTGGCTATTAGGAGTAAAGCTGCTATAAAAAGTCATATACAGGTTTTTGTAGGAACACACATTTTTATTTCTCTGGGGTGAATGCTTAGGAGTGCAATTGCAGGGTTGTATGGTACTTGTACACTTAGTTTTTTAAGCAGCTACCAAACTGTTTTCTAGAGTGGAAATTTCACACCCTTGCCAGCATTTGGTGTTTTCACTATTTTTCGTATTAGCCATTCTTGTAAGTGTGTATTGATACGTCATTATGGTCTTAATTTGCATTTTGCTAGTGCCTAGTGAAGTTCAACATCTTTTCATGTACCTGTATATTCTCTTTGGTGAAATGTCTCTTCTTGTCTTTTTCCCGTTTCTAATTGGATTGTTTGGTTTTTTACTGTTGAGTTTTGAGGATATTTATATTAATATATTGTATTAATAGATACTAGTTTTTTGTTGGATGTATGGTTTGCAAATGTATTCTCCCTCTTTGTAGCTAGTCTCTTCATCCTCTTAACAGGGTCTTTCAAAGATAAAAAGTTTTTAATTTTGTGAAGTCTGACCTATCAGTTTTTCCTTTTAAGGATCTTTTGATGTCAAGTTTAAGGATTTTTTGTCTAGTCTTAGATCCTGAAGATTTTGTCCTATGTTTTTTGCTAAAGTTTTATAGTTTCGTGTTTTATATTTGAGTCAGTGGTCCCTTTTTACTTAACTTCTGTAGAATGAGACTTAGGTCAAGATTCAATTTTTTTACCTATGAATGTCCACTTGCTCCAGCACCCTTTGGTGAAAAAGGATGTCTTTCCACCTGAATTGCTTTTCCACCTTTGTCAACAATTAGTAACGTGGTTCTATTTCTGAGTTCTCTATTCTGTTCCATTGATGTATGTGTCTGTCCTTTTGCCACCACACTGTTTTTATTGCTGCAGCCATTATATAAGTCTTGAAATTGGGTAGACTGATTCCTCCTATTTGTTTAAGGCATATTTCTCTGACTTATTTTAGCTATTTCAGTTCCTTTGCCTTTCCATATAAATTTTAGAATAATCTTTTCTATATCTATAAATTGTTGCTGAGATTTTGATAGGATTTGTTCTAAATCTGTATATTGGTTTGGGAAGAATTGACATCATTATTATGTTGAGTTTTCCAGTTCTCGCCGTTTATTTAGTCTATTTCTTTAGATCTTCAGATTTCATCATTCAAGTCCTGTTCATGTTTTGTTAAGTTTATGCCTAAGTTTTTAATTATTTAAAATGATTATTAGTGGTCAAACTGTGTTTTAAAGGATGAATGTAGTAAGTGAAGGGTATTTCAGACAAGGGAAAAAGAATATGCAAAGAAACAGAGGCTGAGAAAGCAAGAGTGTATAGCATAGAGTAAGCAGATTCACGCAGTCAGTGCAAAAGGCCATCATGAGAAGATTTTCTTTCATTTTTTTTTAAGGGAGCAGAGGAAAGCTATATGTGATATTGGAGTGGTTTGGCACAATCAGGTTTTGTTTTTGTATGTGTTACTCTAGTAGCAGTGAGAATATACTTGAGGAGGTAGAGACTTATAGCAGGGATACAAGATAAGAGGCTACTGCAATAGGCCAGGTGAGAAATGATGAGATGTAAAGAGAATAATTTAGTTTTTTATATGTGTTTGAATGTTTGTGAACTTTTTGATGTCTTTTGGAAATCTACAGAGAGTTTATAATTTATGAGGGTAGGAATCATGTTTATCTTTTCAATACTTATCTCAAGCAAAAAGTACATTGGTTAAACACAAGTGCTCAAAAGATGTGTTTAATGAATGAATGTATGAATTATATGTCTATTAAAAATTGATAGTATGGGAATAGAGCTTAGGAGACTTGCCCTAGAGAGAACTAGTGGGTGAGTTTTTGGTATATAAATAATTTAACCCACAAAAAAGATTAAATAAATCAAGGGGACTTTTTAGGATTAAAAAAATAGAAGGCCGAATTTGGATCCAGGGGAACATCAATATATAAGGGATAAGCAGAAAACTGAAAGGGAGTAGTGGTTGTGTGTTGGTGAGTAAAGTCATGTAGATGCAAGGAAAAAACTTCAAGGAGATGCATAAAATTCATGTTGGACTAATGACTGCAAAGAAGATTTGGATTTGGAGATTAGGGCTGCATTATTGTTCCCAAATAAGAGTTTTAGTTTAGTGATCTCTACAGATAGAAAATAATGTAAGAAATGTGATGATGAAGGAAAGGAGAGGAACATGAAGTAGCTTGGGTCTAGGGAAGCTAAGGTTGTTATTTTAGGGGAGTGTAGAGATGAGCATGTGACAAGGAGAATACTTGATGGAATAGTCTCCTAGAAGAGTTGGGAGGGGAAAGGTTCAATAGAATGGTGAATAGATTTTCCTTGTATGGTAGCAGGAACACTGCTATAGATAAATTTAAGGTAAGTTTGGGGGATTTTTGTTTTCCAATTAAAATTTTTGTTGTTCATTTTTCTTTCGTTCTAGAGTTCTTCATGGTACATCTATGTTTTTCTCAAGGAGAGTTTTTAGATTGTTTTATTTGCCAATTTTATGTACGTTATTTTTAATATACAAATTTTATGTAGATTCTGAAGAAGGAGAAGGGAAGTATAGGACAAACTGAGAATAAAAGGGGAAGAGTAGGGGAAAGGTAGAAGGAAGCCAGTTCATTTTGGGAGAAAGAACAAGGAGATGGAATATAGACTAGGGATACCATCAGTCACTTCTTAGGTAGAGTTTGATATGCAGTTGAAAATCTTTATATTTTAGCTGATATTACTGACCTTCTAAGGCATACTTTAAAGTAATTTCCATTTTCCTTTCTGGGGATAATCTTATTTGGACTAATTAAGTTATCGATAATTTAGTAAGTGATGTATGTATTGATTCTCCTATTAACAATGCATATAGAACAAAAATATCTTTTATTTCTACAGATAGTTTCTATGTTACATGGGGAGCCCGACATAATTCAGGAGCAAGGACAGCCCCAGGGCAACCATTACCTCCACATGGAAAACCACTTGGAAAACTAAACTCTGCAGATCTCAAGGATGTTATTAAAAAGGTATAATACAAGTCATGAATTTGAATTGGAAATTGGTCATTTATAGTCATTTAAAAAATATTTATTGCAAATATTTTGAGTGCATTGGGATGATAGATCATAAAATAGAAAAAGCTTGTTCTTATCTTTTGGAATTTAGTCCATTGTGGCAGGTGTAACTAGTACACATGTACTTACATAGATATGTGTAAAATTATTAAGATATATTTTGGGAGAAGGTATCTGATGTTGGAAATATTAATGAGGCTTAATAATCAGGAAATAATCCTAGAGCAGTGGGTGTCAAATTTTAGTGAGCATCAGAATCACTTGGAGAACTGGAAAGTATGCATATTCCTGAGTCCCATCTCTTGAGAATCAAATTCAGGCCTAGAGAGTCCACATTTCTAACAGGCTCCCAGAGGATGTTGATGCTTCCGATCTGCTGAAACTTTGAGAGTCCTAGAGAGTTTCTTTTTTTCTTTTTTTAAATTTAATTATAATAAAAAGAAGAAACAGTATTGCATATGATCGCTTTAAAAATTAATATTTACATTGAAATTTAGTGTGAACTTTATATCAGAAAAAGTTTTTTCATGGTCTGGTAAACTGATTGATTTGCCTGGAATGGATATTGCAAAGTTTGGGAATGTTGAAAGTTGTTAAACGTCTGAAGTCTAAATATTGTTTTCTCCCTTCCTGTGCTCTATTACTGAGGTCCTCAATCCCTCTTAGGGACCAGCCCGCAGAGCTCTGCCGCTGCGTCCCCCCACCCCCCAGTCTGTGGAAAAATTATCTTCCACTTAGGAATAGGGTGGGGGTGGTGCACTGTAGGAGGTGAGTGGCGGGCTGCTTTCCCATTACTTGCATCACTGCTGGAGCTCCGCTTCCTGCTCTTCCCCCACCTCCCCTGTCAGTGCAAAAATTGTCTTCCATGGAACTGGTCTCTGATGCTAAAAATGTTGTGGACTGCTGCCAGGGCATGGTATCTGCGTAGGCTTTTAATTTATTCCCAAGTGGTGCAAAAGAACAAGCATTCACGAAAGATTTTTTTAGGCATTAGATTTTCGAGTTCTGGGATTTTTTCATGGTCTGTATGCATTGTTCATAACAACTAATAAAATTTGAGAGATTTTAAAGTTTTGGTAATTAACTTACTAGCTCATACTGCTTTTACTTAGTTATATTAATGTCCAAAAGTAACTGATTTTGTGGGCCTTTGAACTTCTTTGATATCATATGAGTTTTTCCTTAGAGAGTTCCACTAAGGTTGGATTACTAAATAAATAAAATATTCGGTGTGAGATGACGTGCAGTTACTTCTTTTCTGGATATCAAATATCAAAATATAATATTTTAATCTAGATAAGTAACATTTTATTATGTATAAGGGCTTATGTTAATTGTAAAATATTCTTTGTGATTTTTTAAAAGGGTCTGATTCATTATGGACGAGATAACCAGAATTTAGATATTTTACTTTTCCAAGAAGTCCTGGAGTATATGTCTAGGATAGATAGAGTGCTGAGTTTCCCTGGAGGTTCCCTTCTGTTAGCAGGACGCAGTGGTGTAGGCCGTCGGACCATCACTTCTTTAGTCAGCCATATGCACAGTGCAGTACTGTTTTCCCCAAAGATTTCCAGAGGATATGAACTGAAGCAGTTCAAAAATGATCTCAAACATGTGAGTTGTTCACTATCTTTTGCTTTGTTAGATTTAAAATCACATTAGTTATTATTCTAAACATCTTTTAAGACCTTTAATTCTGCTGATATACAAGTCTTTATTTTAATTTTGATTGTTAATTTTCCTGTGATTATTAGAAAATTATATCTTTATTTATAGATAGGAAAGAGATTCCTATTATGGTTTCTAGGACCCAGGTACCTAAGTTATGGGATGTTAAATGGACATGAATGATAAACAAAAGGAAGGAATTTACATAGGAAATACGTGGCTATATATAAAAATGAACCTCTAGTTTTTATTTTAATGTCCTACCTATAAAATAATTAAAATTTCCCTCAAATGGTATTTATTTATTGCTTAGATTTACTTTCTAAACTATATGGCTAAAGTTTGACTTTTAATTTTGATTACTCAAAGATAAATAAATAAATGCTTGATAGTGACATACTTTACATATAGAATGATGATTTTTAACTGTACCAAAAATACTTGAAGGGTACTAAAAAATATTTTCTTATTTTGTAGGTGCTGCATCTTGCAGGAATTGAAGCACAGCAGGTAGTTTTACTTCTTGAGGATTACCAGTTTGTACATCCTACATTTTTGGAGATGATCAATAGCCTTTTGTCCTCAGGCAAGTGAATGGTTTCTATTTTAAAAAAATAAAAATAATAATGTAAAAATTATTTAAGTAAAATTATATTATATAAAATGTACGTTGAGAGAACTCTTGCCATAGTTCTTACTAAGGTGACATGAGGTAAAGACGCTCATAGCAGGAGAATTGAGAAACTCCATTTTTATAAAACCAAGAATTGAGGAATTATATTAAAATTATTGTTAATATTGAATATTGACAAATATGCAGAAAAATTGGCCACCTCATTACCTCAGGTGTGTTGCTATTTGTTATAACCTTTGGGAAAGTTATGAACCAGTACTACTAAAAATTATGCCATATCTTTTGATGTAGCATTCTATTATCTGTAGGAATTTAACCCACAGAAATAAAAGAACTAGTATTTAAGAGAATATGTAGTATAATTTATAATCACAAAAAATTTGATAGAACCTCTCTCTCTATCAGTAGTGGAATGGTTGTATAATTATTGGCATGGCCTTAATATGGATATATGAATACAGATACATTCCGGATATATAAAATTCCACAGAATTATATACATTAGTACCCACATTTCATGTATCTGGATTATATCTGTATTCATTAACCTAGAAAGATGCCCTTTCTTCTTCTGTAGTTGAATAAAACAAATCAAGTAGTAAGTAATCTCGTTTTTTAAAAGAAGAAATTAAAATTATTATTATTTTTAAGGAAAAAAGGAACTTGTAAGTACATTAAGTATACATTCGTATAATAGAAAACCATATTTTGAAAGAGGACTACATTAATCCACATACTTTCTAGAAATTTATGGCTAGTGTGTGAGTTTTCTATATTTATGGAATTTTATGGATTGTAGATATATTACCGTTTTGTTTTTTCAAGATATTTATTGTTTGAAAATCATTACTTACATTTTGCCCCTCTGACTTACTGACTTGAGTCTTGTTTTCCCCCCGCAAAGATATAATACTCAGGCACTGTGGATTTCTTTTCCCTAGCATTTCTCAATCCTAATTGTATATTAGAATCACCCAGAGAATTAAAAAAAAAAAACCAAAAACTAATTCTTTGCTACCACCTTAAACACATTAATTTAGAATCTCTGGATTCTTTGTAGGGGTGGCATTTGACCAGTAAGGCTCCCTAATTGATTTTCCTCAAGCTGAGTTAAGAACCATTGCCTGATTCTTGAATAGCTCTTGGGCTTCACCTACTCTTCTTCCATGGCTCCATCCCCTGCAAATTGTGGTGCTTTCATTGTCTGTGGTGTCACCCGACATTTTTGGTGTTTTCCTCAAGAGGACACCTGCAAATTCCTATATTTCTTCCATTTCTGAAGAATTTATGAAGTTTATTAGAATCTCTTTACGAGTAATCACGGTAGTAGAATTGGTATGAGGTAGCTTAGTTTTAAAGTTGGGCAAGACTATTTTGTTAGGTACAAAATAAACTTGTTAAAAACTTCTCAGTTGTATGGATGGTTCCATTGTAGGGACTTGAGGACAAAGTTATAAGAACACATGTTCAACTCAGTTTTTAATAAATACTTGTTTTGTATTATTCTAGGCTCTGAGGCGAAGTAGTCTTTTCTTCAATGTTTAACAGCTTTGGTTAAAGAAAACATTTAATTTATAATATGTAGTATCTACACATTAGTGCCCAAATGAGAAATACAGAGTAGGACTCCCTAGGCAGGCAAGCAGTAGATCAGTTTCTGTTAAATAGTTGTGGGGTAATGGCTGAGTGAAAATGGTAGTTCTAGAGCTGATTTAGAGTCTCTGTGGCCATTTTATAGAATAACATCTTTTCATTTTTAAGAAACACATTCTTGCATATTGCTTAAGTTGCCACTAGATGGAGGCCTTGTTCATTTTGGCTGAGAAACTGATAGACCAGATACAGGTTTTTTTTTGTTTTTTTTTTTTTATTGTGAGAGCAAACATCCAGATAAGTCTTAACTCAGTAATTACTGTTTTAAAATAAACTGGTTTTTATTACCAAGATATAACTGCAAAAATCACAATTAAATTTAAATTTTGGCAGTTTCTTTTCAGAGCAAGTATTCAGTAGGCCTCTGTTTCTTTTTTTGATTTCAAATTCTTATTCCCAAAAGTGTGTAATACGTAAGTAGAGCTGGTATTCTTTGCTAAATTTAGGGACTCAAAAATATCTTGGCTTAGCTGAAATTTAAAGAAGACATATAGAGGAGATTTGTGTGTGCATACGTTTGAGTATGTACAAGTGTGGGGGATAAGGAATGGTCTGGTGCCTCTTAGGTGAACCTAAAGAAAAGTAGGGATCAGATTGTGATGAGGCCTATGTGAATGAAATGCTTTGGATGTATATCAAAGGAAGTTTCACTTAATCTTATAGTTTTTTGTGAATTGAAAATATATTGGTTTAATAAATATTTGTTAAGAACCTTTTTGTACAGGGCCAAGTTTTAAATACCAGATTTATAGTTCTGAACAAGACATGGTCCAGGCCTTCTATCAAATGTTTGTAGTCTTAATCAACTTTGATTTGCCTTTCATTATGTTATTGCATAGTAGCAGGCTATGGACTAGGTCTCCTGATTTCTAGTACAAGTTCATTTGTTCGTTCATTCATTCATCTAACAAGTATTTTTGTTCCATATACTTAGGTAAGAATTTTCTAGGATTAGATAGTGAATGCCATCAAATATTTGTCCTTTGGGAATTCAGAGCATAATTGTGCAGGAGAGAAGAGTAATCAATTATTATTAAATGATGTGATAAGTGCTAAACAGTGATAGGTTCAGACAGTATGTGAGAAAGAAAAGAGTGGTTTACTTAGCATGTGGGTAGTTGGGAAAGGCTTATGGGCATGGCAGTTGGCAAAGTAGCATCTTAAAGGATAAACAGCAATTTATTGGGAAGATAAGGGGCAAAGGAGGACCATAGATATACATTCCAGGAAGAGAGAATAATTTGTTATATTTATGGAACATGAAAGATTTAATTGAGGCTAGAATACAAGGTCTAAGGAAGGGCGGGAAAAGAACCTGTAAAGGCAGATAGATGGCTAGATTATGAACTTTCTTGTGGCTTGCTTAGGAGTTTGAATTTTATCAAATGAAGGCTATGGATGTAGATTTGTGAGTCAGAGGTGATAGAGTTTGTGTATTTTTGGAAAGAAAGATTGAATAAGAGCAGATTTTTAATACAAAAATCAAAAAAGCTTCATGTATTAAAATATATTTTGAATTAGTATAATTCAGCCAAAATTCAAAAGAAATATAATGTTTTTTCTGTAGGTGAAGTTCCTGGACTCTATACTCTTGAAGAATTAGAGCCCTTGCTATTGCCTCTTAAAAATCAAGCTTCACAGGATGGTTTTTTTGGACCAGTCTTCAATTACTTCACATATAGTAAGTGGCATAGGATTCATTAATCAATTCAAACTCTGGTTCCACGTGAAATAAACACCATTTAATTTGCCTTATTTTCTCATTAGATTGCAAAGAATCTTAAATTTTGGATCCATTTGGTAATTTATACCTTTGTCTTTTTTCTGGAGCTTTTGGAAAGTAACACATAACTAGCCTATAGGCTGGCCTCTAATAAAAACACTTTAGCAAAATTTTAGCAAAGGGTAATGATGAAAGTGTGATAATGTTCTTTGGAACATTTACTGTGCTTCCTTTGTTTTCATGTGGTAAAGTTAGTGCCACTGTAGTACCTTCTGTCTTAGAGAACTATTTAACTATTTAGATTGTGCCAGATTTTATAGTTTTTTTTTGAAAAACTAAATAACCTTTTATTAATACAGAAACAGTTTTATGTGTACTGTGGAAATCTAAAATTGAAATATGTAAAAGATGAGGCTATAATCGCATCATCCAGATATTACTATACTTATATCCTTCATCGATATCCTTTTGAATCTTTTTCTTAACAGGCACACACATACACATTTTAAAGTATTTTTTAACCAAAATAAAAACCATACCGTAATATTGTTTTATAGCTTGTTCTTTTTAATAAACAGCTCTTAATATGCCATTTTAGAAAATTTTAATCTCATAAACCCAGACCATATATAGATTTCCTGATTCTATTATTATTATTATTATTATAATTTTCCATGATTATAATTTTCTTATTTTTTTAGGAATTCAGCAAAACTTGCATATTGTGTTGATAATGGATTCTGCAAATTTAAACTTCATAATAAACTGTGAGAGTAATCCAGCTTTGCATAAAAAATGCCAAGTGTTGTGGATGGAGGGTTGGTCAGATAGCAGTATGAAGAAAGTAAGTTTAACATTTAAATATTAAAATGAAAAAATAGGTACACTTTATTTTTGAAGTTATTGATTTTCACAACTTTTCTTTGGTGTTAGTTATAACAATACCTTAGTTGTGGCACTGAACATCTCTTTATGTTTGAAAATATCTCTATTTTCTCCTTACTGTTGTATCATAGTTTAGTTGAGTATGGAATTTTAGATTGAGGATTATGTTCTTAATTAAGGATCACAGAGATAATTATATTTTAAAATTTTATGCCTTTAATTAACTAGCTGATTATAGGCTAGCCTAGAATAAAATAATCATAGCAAGAATTTTAACAATTTAAAAATTTCTAAATCCTTTTAAAAAAAATCTATCATTACTATGTTGTATGTTTGGAGGAGGATGAGTTTAAACTATGAACTCATAGCACTGTCTTTACTGGAAGCCTCTTATTTTGCTTCATTTGAATAAATAATTTTCAACATTGTTTCTTTGAATACTACTCAAATTCTCAATCACTAATTTTTTATAATAGAAATACAGATTAATGCTTGTTATAATTCATAGTAAGGAGTGTAATTTGAGATAATAGACAATGTTTTATATATGAAATCATATTTTAGTTAGATTTCAGTCAGTAGATAAGGGACAGAAAATGTATTTTAGTCTGAGGAGGCCACATGAATAGAAGGCATTCATGTTCTGACTCATGTTTTAATGAGATTACTCTGGTTTCTGAGTTAAAAGTAGACTGTAGTGGGTAAGGGTAGAAGCAGTTACAAACTATTGCAATAATCCAGGTGAGAGAAAAGGCTGGCTTGGGCTCAGGATATAGTGGTGAGGAAGTGAAAAGTGGTTGATGCATCAAAGGAGATTGAGATGGAGCTGCTAGGGAAATAAGAGGAAAACCAGGAGAGTATAATATTCTGGAAGCCAAGAGAAGGTAGCATTTCAAAGGACGAAGGAATGATGAACTGTGACACATGAAATAGATAAGGACTGGGAATTGACCATTGGATTTAGCGACATGGAGGTCATTGGTGATTTTGATATAGCAGTTGCAATTAGTAGTGGAAAAAGCCATGTTGGAATATGTTTCAGAAAGAATGAGAAGAGAAGATTGGAGACAGTGAATACGGTCAACTCCTTTGAGGAATTTTATTTAGGGAGGAAGAGAGAAATGGATCAGCAACTAGAGGAAGTAGGGGTAAAAATAGAGGTATTTTTTTTTCTTTTTTTAAGATGGGACAACCTATAGCATGCTCATATGCTTTTATGCCATTGGGAATGGTTTAGTAGGGAAGCAAAAAATATATTTGATGCAAGAAAGGGAAAAATTACTAGAGCAATATCATTGAGTAGTGGACAGCAAATAAGCCTAGCGCACAAGTGGAAGAATTAAGTATTGGCCTTTCCTAGGAGAATGGAGGAATCATCCATAATAACAGGAAAGAAAGCAGAATAGAGGGGTATGGATCTAGACACGTGAGCAGTGTGTTATTGGAAACTTTTGGATGTTCTCTTCTAATTGTTTCTGTTTTCTCAGTGAAACAGGCAGTAAAATTATTAGTTGAGAGAAAGAATGAGGGAGGAGGTATTGGAGGCTTGAAGAGATACAAGCAGATATGGAAAACAGTAGTTTGTAAGAGTGAAAGGGTTAGGCAAATGGAGTATGATAGCTAAGGTAGCATTAGGGTTCACTTGAGGTTAGTGGTCATGAAGTTCGACTGAGGCCAGTCAACACAGTTGTATGCTTTTTCTCAAGCCATATGTGCAATCATGGGTGCAGACCTAGAGTAGGTGATAACTTGGATTTAACCAGGATTGGGGCTTTGCTACTTGAGTATGACAAAACAAGTGAAGGCAAGGCAGTTGAAAATATTCATAAGAATATAATAATTATGATTTACCATGGAATTTAAGTTGGTAAGGTGGTAAATTGGAAGAGGAAGATGGTGAATGACAGTGAAAAGGTGGATGAATTAGTAGATTGTAGGTTTCAGTGGAATTTTAGGATTATTAACGTTGGGAAGGAGGGAACTGGAAAGGCAGGAGTGTAGTGGTGGAAGAGTAGGATGTTCGAAAATAAGATTATGGAAGGATTTCACTTATTGTTAATGACAAGGTCTCAGGATACGACTGTAGGGGTGAGTGGCTGATAGAAGTGTGGTGGATAAAATAAGAGGAGAAGAGTTGTCCATGGAACTGAGAGGTGAGGGTATTAGAGGAATGATCTGTAATGGATATTGAAATCATTAAGAAAATAAGATAAGAATTGTATTGGAGAGAATGATAGTGAGCCAAGAGCTAAAGTTATTTGTGGAACAAAGAAATAGTTGGACTGGTGGATGCCTGCAACAAGGATGGTTAGAGATTGCTATAGTCTGATAATACAAGGTTTAAATTTAAGGAGTTTGGCAAGGATGGTCTTGAAGTAGCAACGAAGTGCAGGAAGACAATAAATACCCCCGTCCCCTTCCTGACCCAGTGGTTCAAGGACGTGATATTTGTTTTTAGAATTATCAATTATGAAATAATTATGAAGCTGTTTTTATTTCCTGTTAGTTATTTCTTATTTGAGAAAGCTAAGGATCTTTGCTTTCCTACTGTGCCATGAAGACATTTTATTAGTTTGATGCCAAATAAAACTTTTATTTTTATCATTGTATGACTTTAAATGGCTTTGTGATTATTTTCTAATTCAACCCATATTGTAATTTCCTTCATTTTGTACATCCTAATCATTTTCATGTGAGATACTGAAGCTTTTCCCTATGTCCCTATCAATTTGCAATCAGTTAATGGTTGGTATATGTCAGAATGTCCAGGAAATGATGTCTTCTAAAGATTGGTATATTATTTTTTTCTCTTAGTCTGGAAGAATCCTTGAAGAAAAATGCAACTGATAACTATCTTTTTTGTGTTAAAGGTTTTTAACCTCTGATATCGGATTTTCTTAAACTTTTCATATTGATTTGAGTTTTAAAGAAATGCTTTTCCTGTTTTAGATACCTGAAATGTTATTCAGTGAAACCGATAGTGAGGAAAAATATAATGACAAAAAAAGAAAAGAAGAAAAGAAAAAAAATTCAGGTGATATTTTGATGAAATCAATATTATCTGATTTTTATTTGTGAAATAATTTCTATTTTTCTAATGTTATAGATCCATTAAAGATTTTTGACGATGAGTTTGAATAATGCTCAATGTGACAAAATTAGATTTCTTCTGATGCAAGCTAAATTTTGAAAACTTTTTGTCTTTAAATTAATGTTCATGTCATTTAATATAGAACCCAACAGAATATCTACTGTTTGAATTTAAGAAATTAAAAAATTATATTTCTTACCCGGGGGATTTGAAGTACCTACTTATATTGTTAAGAGTCTGGCTAGTAGCTTTAACTTTCATATTAGCTTATTACTTAGATATGTCATAGAACTCAATTCATCTGTAAAAAAGTTTTATGATATTCTTTGAATATAGACATAATATTTTTGGAACTATAATATTCTCGTTTTCTCCAAGTTTAAGTTAATTTTGAATGTGGTCTTTATTTTTCTTTATACCATAGCTTATTCATTTATCTAATCATCTAATTATCAAATATTTATTAAATTTGTTTTATACTAGGTACTGGGCTGGATACTAGAAATGCCTTAAGTAGCTCATAGTCTAGTGATAGCAAGAATTTATGTTATATATAAACAAAAAGCTCTGATATAGCAAGATTAGTGACAGTAAAAGTTTATATGAAGTGCATTGGTAAGTGAAACTTATAACTGGAAGATATTACAGGAAACAGACATTGTCCTCATAGGCAGTTTGCGAAGGGCATTCTGGTCAGAGAATGGAAAAAGCTTGGAGAAGTAAAACAGGCATTTTTGTGGAACTATAAATAGCCTACAGGGCTGAAACATAAGGGTGTATAAATACAGTACTAGATGAAGAGGAGAAGGTTAGTAGGGTCAGATAATGAAGAGCCTTCCATGTTATGCTTTCCCTATTGGTACAGGGAGAAACAGAAAGCAATTAGACCACGTTAGGAGTCTGTTGCAGTAATCTGAGAGAAACATGATGAAGGCCTGAACCAAGGAAGAGGTAGTAACAATGGAGAGGAAGGAATGGACTTGGGGGATATTAGAGATGATTTAAATGGGATTTGATTATGTAATGGTTGTGGCATACAAGAAGGAGGAGTCAAGGATGGTTCTGGCTTGGTTCTGGCTTAAGAAATTTATTAGAAGTTGATTTCATTCACTGGAGTAGGAAATACAGAGGGAAATTGATTGAGTCAGTAAGAGGAAGATAACGTGTTTGATCATGGACATATTGAATCTAATGTGAACTTATTCTTAACTTTTTGCCTTCTCAAGTCCTGTTTCTTTCTGTGTCAAATGGGATTACATAGATGTTATTTGGTTTGATATCTCTTTTCTATTCAAGCAGCTTTTATTGAGTTCACTTTTGTATTACTGTACATGCGATATGTAGTCCCAATTAATTTATATGTTATGACAACATGTATATTTATCTTTCTTACAGCAATAAAAATTTTTAGAGGAAATATATGACAGTGAAAGGATAGAGACTGCTGAAACTAGATAATTCAAAATTCATAAGGAAGATAGGAGCTGTGAGTAGATGTCTAGGAATGCCCGTGCATCTTCAAGCAAAGATGACATCTCATATTTATAATAATATAGAGTAGAAGTATCTAATATAAAATAACTATAGTAAAGATTATTTTTTATAATTCTTAATCATGCATATATTAAGTCATTTTTATTTTCTATCTTTTTCTAGTTGATCCTGATTTTCTAAAATCATTTTTATTAATCCATGAGTCTTGTAAAGCACATGGTGCTACACCAAGCCGATATATGAACTTTTTACATGTGTATTCTGCCATTAGTAACAGCAAGAAAAAGGAATTATTAAAAAGACAAAGACATTTGCAGGTACAACATTGGTAATTTTGAATTATTTTATCTATATATAGTAAACAAAGATTATGCAAATCACAATGCTGCATTGCCTGTGGCATATACTTATTATAAACAAATAATGTATTAAAAGCTTTGGAAAAGTCTCACTTTCATACTTATATTTCCCACTAGATTAGAGTAATGGTTTGTTTTTTTCAATTCAATAATTATACCTTTTCTTCACTGGCTAATGTTTATGTGCTTTTGATAGCTTATGGTACTGCCTTTAAGAGTCTCTTTCACATGAAAGCACTTTTAGAAACTGAAAATTCCTATTATTAATTAAATAATAATATCCAAGATTATACTTTATAATAACCTTTAAAAGTAAAATTACATTTTATGAAGTCACATTTTTATCCATGTCACTCCACTTAGTATATTCTGAACAGTTTTTTTTCTATATTTCTCTAATTATAGAGCTTTAATTTAAATGTGACATTAGAATGCCAGCTTCTGAAGTTGTCAGAGAGTAATTCCCCTGTAAAGTTCTAGCTTTTTGTTAGGGTAATAAACTAGGTGCCATCTTAATTGACATGATTATCTTTATCCTTTCTAATGATTTACTTTCATTTATATTAAGCCACTAATTATTAGGTCATTAAATATGAAATGTCCAATTTCGAATCAAAATTTTAGTTTATTATATCTCAAACTAGAAACAGCACAATTAATCAAAGTATTTGCCTAAACTATTGACACAGTTTTGCCATCTCATGTTAGAAAATAACACGAGTTTTTGACTTACCCATGGTTTCACAAAAATTGCTTTAAAAAAAATTTGAAAGATAATCACAAGCCAAACTCTGCATTTGAAAGAATGAAGATGTACCTTGACAATAAAAATAAAACAAGAAGTGTCAAAGTGAAATGTCAGAGATATCAACCATCCTAGTACTTAAAGAAATCAGACATTTTGTCCTTAATAACCTAATAGATATGCTTTTAGGAGAATTAATTTTCTGATTTAGTTCTTTACAGTGCTTTGGGTAAATTACTTAAACTTAATATCAGCTTAATTGGGTCCATGACAATTGTATGTGAGTGTATTAGATAAAATTGTTATGTGAAGAACCTAGCTTGATACTTGTCCTCTATTTTAGGTGCTCAGTAAATATTGGTTACATTCCTATTTTGCCATGATTATCTCCCCAAATCTTCTGATTTTTTAGGTGACAAAAACTAAACTCATAGAAGAGAAGAAATTTTCTTTTATATCCATTCCTTGGATTATTCATGGACAGTGGGATTGGGTATCATAATAGCTAGGCCGGGGTCAAATGCCCACCCAAAGAACAAGTAAGACGTTTTAAATGACAGCTTACCAGAACCATATGTGGGGAAGTCTCTAAAAAGAAAGATGAATGCTGGGAAACAAAACCAAGTCATGTCTACTATAAAAATCCTTTTGCCCATTCAATGAGACTGAAAATTGGAAAAGGTTTACTGAATTTTCTCTTGCTTTCTATTTTGTCTCCCATCTAATGCAATGGGTAAAAAATGTTTAAACCCAGAAAGCCAGCAAATATGTTGATCTGTTAAGTTTTTCTGTGATCCTTTTTTTTTTTTTTTTTGTTCAAGTCTCCTGGCTTTATTTTTAAATATTTATGAGGTTCATGTGATATTTTGTTACATGCACAGAATGTGTAATGATCAAGTCAGGGTATTTGGGGTAATCATCACCTCAAGTATTTATTATTTCTGTAGTATGTGTTTGGAACATTTCAAGTCCTCCCTTCTAGTTATTTAGAAATGTATAATACATTGTTGTTAACTATAGTCACCCTATTCTGTTATCAAACATTAAAACTTATTGTTTCTGTCTAATTGTATGTTTATACCCATTAACCAACCTCTCTTTACCAAACCCCTTTCCCAGCCGCTGATATCTGTCATTTTACTCCCTTCCTCTATGCGATCAACTTTTCTTTTTTTTTTTTAGCTCTCACGTATGAATGAGAACATGTGATATTTGTCTCTGTGTGCCTGGCTTATTTCACTAAACTCCAATTCCATCCATGTTGCTGCGAATGACATAATTTCATTCTTTTTTATGGCTGAAAAGTATTCCATTGTGTCTATATACCACATTTTCTTTATCCATTTATCTATTGGTAGACACAGGTTGATTCTATATCTTTGCTATTATGAATAGTGCTGCAATAAACATTGGGGTGCAGGGATTAAATATCTTTTTGTTATACTCATTTCTTCTCCTTGGATAAATACCCAGTAGTGGGATTGCTGGATCATATATGGTCATTCTCTTTTTAGTTTTTTGAGAAATCTCCATAGTGTTTTCCGTAGAGAATGCACTAATTTACATTCCCACCAACATTGTGTAAGTGTTCCCTTTTCTCTGTATCCTTGCAAGCATTTGTTATTTTTTGTCTTTTTGAAATAGCCATTTTAGCTGGATTTAAGATGATATCTCATTGTGGCTTTGATCTGCATTTCCCTGATGATTAGTGATGTTGAATATTTTTTCATATACTTGTTGGCTATTTACATGTCTTTTGAGAAATGTCTATTCAGAATCTTTGCCCACTTTTTAATTGGATTATTTGTTTTTTTGCTGTTTAGGTGTTTGAGTTTCTTATATATTCTGGATATGAGTCCTATGTTGGATGAATAGTTTGCAAATATTTTCTCCCATTCAAAGGTTGTCTCTTTGCTGATTGTCTCTTTTGTGATGCAGAAGCTTTTGAATTTAATATAATCCCATTTGTCTATTTCTTTTGTCTTTGCTTTGCAGTCTTAGCAATAAAATCTTTGCCTACACCAATGTCTTGGAGCATTTCCCCTTTGTTTTCTTCTAGTGTTTTACAGTTTCAGGTTTTACATTTAAGTCTTTAATTCATTTGAGTTGATTTTTGTATATGATGAGAAATAGGGGTATAAGTTTCATTCTTCTGCATATGGATATCCAGTTTTCCCAACACCGTTTATTGAAGAGGGTATCCTTTCCTCAATGTATATTCTTAATACCTTTGTCAAAAACCAATTGGCTGTAAATACATGAATTTATTTCTGGATTCTTTATTCTGTTCCATTGGTCTATGTATCTGTTTTTGTACCAATACCATGCTATTATATTTTGGTTACTATAGCTTTGTAGTGTATTTTGAAATTAGGTAGTGTGATTCTTCTAGCTTTCTTCTTTTTGTTCAGAATTGCTTTGGCTATTCAGGTCCTTTCTTGGTTCCATACTAATTTTAGGGTTGTTTTTTCTATTTCTGTGAAGAATGTCATTGGTATTTTGATAGCAATTGAATTGAATCTGTAGATTGCTTTGGGTAGCATGGTCATTTTAATAATATTAATTCTTCTGATCTATGAGCATGGGATATCTTTCCATTTGTGTCCTCTTCAATTTCTTTCATCAGTATTTTATAGTCTTTTACCTACTTGGCTAAATTTATTCCTAGGCATTTTATTTTTTTGTAGCTATTGTAATGTGGATTGCCTTCTTGATTTCTCTTTCAGCTAGTTCATTATTGGTGTATAGAAATGCTACTGATTTTTATATGTTAATTTTGTGTCCTACAACTTTACTGAATTTGTTTATCAGTTCTAAGAGTTTCTTCGTGAAGTCTTTAGGTTTTTCTATATATAAGATTATGTCATTTGCAAATAGGGACAGTTTTGACTTTCTCTTTTCCAATTTGTTTGCCTTTTCTTTCTTTCTCTTGCTCAATCGCTCTGACTAGGACTTTCAGTACTCTGTTGAACAGGAGTAGTAAAAGTGGGCATCCTTGTCTTGTTTCAGTTCTTAGGGGAAAATCTTTCAGTTTTTCCTCATTTAGTATGATGTTAGCTGTGGGTTTGTCATATATGACCTTTATTATGTTGAGGTATGTTCCTTCTGTGCCTAATTTGTTGAGAGTTTTTTTTTTTTTTTTTTTTGAGACAGAGTCTCACTCTCTTGCCTGGGCTAGAGTGCCATGGCGTCAGCCTAGCTCACAGCAACCTCAGACTCCTAGGCTCAAGTGATCCTCCTGCCTCAGCCTCCCGGGTAGCTGGGACTACAGGCACGCGCCACCGTGCCCGGCTAATTTTTTCTATTTTTAGTTGTTTGGCTAATTTCTTTCTATTTATAGTAGTGACGGGGTCTCGCTCTTGCTCAGGCTGGTCTCGAAGTCCTGAGCTCAAGCAATCCTCCCACCTTGGCCTTCCAGAGTGCTAGGATTACAGACGTGAGCCACCACGCCCGACTGTTGAGAGTTTTTAATCATGAGGGATGTTGAATCTTATCAAATGCTTTTTATGCATCTATTGAGATGATCATGTGGTTTTTGTCCTTCATTCTGTTGATTTTATGTAACATGTTTGTTGATTTGCGTAGGTTGAACCATCCTCTGTGATGGTTTAAAATCTGTTTTTCTTCAAAACTTCTGTGGAATTTTTTACTATACCTTAATGTTAAGCAAATGATTATAATTAGCAATAAGAAAAGAACTTAAGTGTACTTGTTACTGTTTTTTATGTGTACACTTACATGTTTGCTTGATTCTTTCTTATGGGGTTTTATTTACTCTGTGTGTAAAATTTTTATACATTGCCAATCAGTATTTTGTCGATGTAGGCTGGTGTATCCAAACTAAACGAAGCTAAAGCTCTTGTGGACGAACTGAACAGAAAAGCTGGAGAACAAAGTATATTACTTAAAACTAAGCAAGATGAAGCAGATGCTGCCCTTCAAGAGATTACTGTATCAATGCAGGTAATTTTTAGAGTGAGCACAAAAATCCAACAATAGGGAGAGCATTTATGTCTGATTGTCAATCAGTGTGAAAAATAACATTTTCACTTATGTAGATTTTAAAAATATTGCTTGTCCATGCTGAGTCAGACTGATAGTATTATATACTTGAGCTTTTGTGGGAGAGTGGTATTTTCCCACATTGTTTAGAATCATAATTTGGTCCACTCAATTGATCATATATTAATTTATCTAAATCCTTTTTATATTTTAAATTGGTATGGGTCTGTTTGTAATTGATTTTGTTTATGCTCTACCAGTTAAGTTGGTTTTCTTCTCTCCTCAGCCTTTGAGAATTTTCCCTGCTTTTAATATTCTCAAGATTTATGAAATAGGTCTTTATTAAGACCTTCATATTTGATATTTTGATTATATTTCTTTTTAGCCATTGCCTTTCTTTTGTTGAATTCTTTCAAAGGAGAGTTATCTGAGTTCTTTCTTTGCCCAGGTGTTCTTTTATGTCAACATGTTTTCTCAGGATACTCTTGTCTATTACATTGCTTTGTCCTACCGACTACATATGACTATTGCCAAAGCCATCTTTTTCATCCTTTAGCTCTAACTCCTCCTTTGAGCTTCAGAATCAAATACCCAATTGTCTGTGAAATGTATCTTCTTGGAAGTGCCATGGGCATTGCAGCTTGAAACAGGTTCAAAACGGAACTGATGATTTTCATCTCCTGCATTTCTTTTCTCAGGTTGTGGCACTACAATATAGCTAATTATTCAAGACAGACCTATAAATCATACTAGACTATTGTTCTTTCATCTATTCCATGTAATGAATCATTAAATTCTGTCAGTTCTACCTCCTTAACTCAAATATATCTCAAATCTGTCTCCCCATGTCCATGTTGGTGACTATTACCTAGTCACTAGTCTAATGACTTATTTCATAAAAATAACTTTAATCTTTATCAGACAAATCTATGTATCTCAATTGAAAAGTAAGTAGCATAAAAAGTCTTAAAAATAACAAAGTTGGAGGACTTATGATTTTAAAATTCACTATAAAGCCACAGTAATCAAGGTGGTTTGATATTGGTTTAATGTTAGGCATAGAAATCATTAGAATGCTATGGAAGCCTGAACAAATGCGAGACCCCGTATCTACAAAAAATAGAAAAATTAGCCAGGTGTGGTGGTGCACACCTCTAGTCCCAGCTACTTGGGAGGCTGAGGCAGGAGATTCGCTTGAGCCTGGGAGTTGGAGGTTGCAGTGAGCTATGATGATGCCAGTGCAGGCCTACCCTGGCCTACAGAGTGAGACCCTGTCTCTCAAAAAAAAACAAACAAAAAAAAAAACAAAACGCTGTGGAGTCCAGAAATAGACCTATATGTACATGGTCAATTGATTTTATACAAAAATGCCAATAAAATGGAGAAAGGATAGTCTTTTTAAAAAATGGTACTGATATTAGGATATCCACATAGAAGAAACTCTGGGCCTTTACCTTATAATTTATACAAAAATTTACTCAATATGGAACATTGATCTAAGTGTAGAGCATTAAATTATAAAACTTTAGAAGAAAACATGAGAAAATCTTTATGACCTTAGGTGAGACAAAGACTTCTTAGATATGATATCAAAATAGAAAAAGAAAAATGATAAATTGGATTTCATCAAAATTAAAAACTTGTGCTTTTTTAAATAAATTCTGAAATGAAAAGGCAAGTCACAGACTGGGAGAAAATTATTTACAAAACATTTTTGATAAAGGACTTGTATCCAGAATATATCAAAAGTGTTTCAATTCAATAATAGTAAGACAAAAAGTTCAGTTTAACAATGGGCAAAAGATTCTAACAGAAGATTCAAATGAAAGAAGACTTATGAAGGGCCAGTAAACACATGCAAAGATACTCAAGGTCTTTAATCATCAAGGAAATGTACACTAAAACCCCAATGAGACGCCACCACACATCCACTAGAATGGGTAGAAATAAAAGACTGAGAATACGAAGTGATGGCAAGAATGTGGAGTATCTTGAATTCTCGTAATTTCTGGAGGAAATGCAAAATGTTACAGCCACTTTTCAAAAGTTTGGCAGTTTCTTACAAACATATTTTACCATGTGACCCAGCAATCCCCCTTTTACCTTTTTAGCTAAGAAAAATGAAAACAATATGTGATTATGCCAAGTGAAAAAAGCCAGACACAAAAGACTTACATTCTATATGATTTCCTTTTTATGAAATTATAGAAACAGCCAATCTGTAATGATAGCAATCAGATTAGTGGTTACCTAATCTGGTTAGTAATATATCAGACATGTCAATGTAATTTTTATACTATAAACTTTAGCATACTTTTTTTCACAAGGCATTTCGAACCAAATTAATATAAATATTTATTTAAAGTAGTCAGCCATTTTTATTATTAAAAATATCTGTCAATTACTTCTTACTTTAAGAAATTAAAATTACTTTAAGAAATTAAAAGAGTAATTTGAAGTATGAAAAATGTAAAAACTACATAAAGGATAACACTTGATAATTGTATATTTATAAAAGAAAAATATTCGGCACTTACATGTGCTTTGTATACTCTCATTACATTGGTAATATACATTGAGCACTGCCTTACTTTTTCTCTGAGCTATTCTGAGAAGGGATATATATATATAAGACTGTAGCTAATCGTATTACCTAAAAGTGACCCAGAAGGAGAATAACTGTGCATCTCATAAGCTAATAATTTCACTTAATTATATAAATAGCAGATATTCCTGTTTGGTATTTTGTAAAAAGTGCTGTCTGGAGAGAACTTAAATGCCAAACTGTACAACTTCTAAGGCTTGCAATTCTAGGTTCATGGCATAAGGAAAGTACAAATTAAATGCAATGAAAACTCACAATAAAGGTACTTTCCACTTGGAAGAGGAGGTTAATAAAAGAAGCAGCACATGAGCTGTATCTGGGTTGTTTCAAGTGTACCATATGTATTATTATGATAATTTAAAAAAATTATTAACTTGTTTAAATTTTACATAATAAGCATTTATTGCTTTGCCAAGTAGAAAAAAATAAAGCATACAAACTTTTCTAATAGTAAACCTAGAGTAAGATATATCATTGGTTTCCCAGGCATTTTGGAAACTCATGTTAGATTCAAAATTAATACTACAAAAACATTTAATAGAAAACGTTATTTTAAAATAAATTATATTTTTGGTATCATGCTTTTAAATATTGAGTGCATTGAAATTGATTGGAATGCCTCTTAAATATTCCCATAGGATGCTAGTGAGCAAAAAACAGAACTTGAAAGACTAAAGCATAAAATAGCAGAAGAAGTTGTTAAAATTGAAGAAAGAAAAAATAAAATTGATGATGAATTAAAAGAAGTACAGGTAAGTTAAAAAAAATTCTAAGATCCATTTACATTTTTGCTTACCTAGTAACAGTTTAAATATTTATGGGTCAAGTTATTTTCTTTTTTCTTTTTAATGAATATTTTTTTGAACTCCAAATCCCCGCCCCCAAGTATTTTTTAATAGTATAAAATGTGGCTTTCAACCAGAATATTACTTAGAAAAGAAAAGCAAGAAGGAAGGTCTGCCAGGGAAGTAAGTAAGTTAGTGATGGTGATTAAAAATAATCTTTGTTTACCACAAACCATGTTGTTTTGATTATAAAGGGGGAAAATGTGTTGTAGATAAATTAAGACAAACTGTTAAGCTGTTTTTTTCACAGAGTTGACTAAATTAGCCAGCTTGTCCTAAAGTATAAGGGGGAGCCTCTTGAAAATGTCAAATTGTCTCAAAACAAATTAGATTTTCTAAATTAGATTATTGTAGTTGTGGTGGCAAGAAATCATATTTTCTCAAATTGAACAATTTTTACCTAGGTGATTTAAAACATTTTGATATTTGAAAAGAAAGGACATTATAACTATAGTTATTTTGACTAAATGACAATAAATATTAGATAATTTTTAGAGAGTTAATGATTTTAAAAAATGTATATGTTTTGAAAGTAAAAATGACTTTTTTCTATTTTAGCCTCTAGTCAATGAAGCTAAACTAGCAGTTGGAAACATCAAGCCAGAATCTCTTTCAGAAATTCGCTCATTACGCATGCCACCTGATATAATCAGAGACATTCTTGAAGGAGTTTTAAGGTTGATGGGTATCTTTGATACATCTTGGGTGAGCATGAAAAGGTAAGTTTTTGAATTTGTGAGAAATGTTATTTCAGCAATGAATGACATATTCTTTCATAGTGTTTAATATCTGTTTTCTCAAATTAAACTTTATCTAAATACATGGTTATGCACTTTGCCCTGAAATCTCAAGATATTCTATATAATCGTATATCAACATGTATATATTCCTTACTCCATAGGCGATTGTTAAAAGTGTCAAAAGAGATGAAAAGGAATGCCTTACAATCTTTAAAAATGTCTCAGTAAATTTAATAGTTTGTTTGGTCCTTACATAATAGACAGCACTTTGATTTCACTGTGATTTACTGATGAAGAAAATACAATCACTATTCTCTAAGAGTCTTGTACTCTTGGGGGCTTGAGAGAGAGAGGAAGAGAGACAGAGACAGAAGAAAAAGGGAAACCCATAAATAATATAAGAGATATAAACTAGGAGAGAAAGGGGAATTAACTAAATATGGAACCATACAGCTTCAGGTTTCACATTATAATAATGGTGTCGTGGTTTGTGCTGATACTAAGTTCCTCATTAGGATTTAGGTTGATAGTGAAGAATCCCTTTTATATCTGGAAATGGGAGAGGAGACTTAGGTTGAGGGCGTACTTTAAAGCACTTTAAAAGGAGTTAGATATCCGGTGTGGTCTGCACGCCTCCCAGCCTTTCGGTTTTCAGCTTGGAGGAGGCCAAGGTGCAACTTTCTTTGGTCCTATCGAATTCAGGTTCATGCGACACCAGCCACCCCACCATGCTGCCTTAGTTTGACCCCAGTGAGAACAAAATCATGTACCTGAGGTGCATTGGTGGCGAAGTCAATGCCATGTCTCTCCGGGCTCCCAAGATTGGCCCCCTGGGTCTGTCTCCAAAAAAGGTTGGTGATGATATCACCAAGGCAACTGGTGACTGGGAGGGTCTGAGGGTTACAGTGAAACTAACTATTCAGAATAGACAGGCCCAGACTGAAGTGGTACCTTCTGCCTCTACCCTGATCATCAAAGCCCTCAAGGAACCACCAAGAGACAGAATGAAACAGAAAAACATTAAACACAACGGGAATATTACTTTTGATGAGATTGTCAACATTGCCAGACAGATGCGGCACCAATCTTTAGCCAGAGAACTCTCTGGAATCATTAAAGAGATGCTGGGGACTGTGCAGTCTGTGAGCTGCAATGTTGATGGATGCCACCTTCATGACATCATAGATGATATCAAGAGTGGTGCAGTGGAATGCCCAGCTAGTTGAAAAGTACAAAGGAAAATATTTCAATAAATGATCATTCGACACTCCCCCTCCAAAAAAAGGAGTTAGAAAATTCTCTTATTCCATATCCTCCTAGAACATATGAGTACCCACTGGGGTAAAATAAGATTACGACTCTTTCATTTCACTTCTTGCTCTAGTTCATTCACAGAACATTAGAAAGACTGTTGTGCATCTCTCTAGAGTTTGTTGTTTGTAAACAATGATGGATAATACACTAGAAGCTTACATTTTTTAGTACTCTGTTTTTTGTTAACTAATGGATTAAAAGTATTGCATACCCCATTTTGTTAAATTGATATTTTTTCAGAAATAGCAAATTTTATTTTAGCTTCATGTGAAGTAATATGCTTCAATTTTAGCTTCCTTGCAAAAAGAGGTGTGAGAGAAGACATAGCAACCTTTGATGCACGAAATATTCCAAAGGAAATAAGAGAGAGCGTTGAAGAACTTCTTTTTAAAAATAAAGGATCTTTTGATCCAAAGGTAATTTTTGACATTTACGCCATGATTTCTCTTTTCCATGCCATGTAATCTGCTTTTTAAGATGTAATGCCTTGTCATTATCAATTGTTTAGATTGTCTAAAAACTAAAATTAAAAAAAAATAAGCTGTAGGTATTATAGTTGGAAAGTATTTGCCAGCAGAATTGGGTAAATTAGAATCTAAGTAATTAGGGGCAGATTTATTATCTTAAGTGGTTTTTGAATCTTAGCATCTGCTGTCAATGTTAAGTTCCCAGCTTATCATTTTTTTACTTCCAACTTTTCTGATATGCTTTTGTTTTTTCCTGTGTATTTGTTATATAATAACAGATATCTTTGTTAGGATAGTTCTATCTAATTTGAGTGAACAGTTTAAATTTCATGATTCTGGTATTTTTAATATCCCTTATTCAAAACATTATATACATTTTCTTTGACTCCAGTTACATACAATGGTTTCAAAATTGCTATTATCTAAAAAAGATGTAGCACATGTATAGAAGAAAAAGAATTGATGCTTAACTATTGTTATGGATGGTACATGTATTCATTATAAATGTGGCTAATAGAGTAATTATGTGGATAAAACATCTTTATTTTAAAGATTCTGTATGATTAAAAGAGATTTATTTTAAGCAAAAATTAGAGTTTATGTTTCTGTTAATCAAAATAGCAGTTCACTGTGTTTTTAATTATAAAATAAAATATTCATTATTTGGATTAGGTTATTAAATATATGCCCCAGAATGTGTTAGAATTAATTCTGCTTTTGTTTGAAATTAAGTCAGGATGCTGGATAACTTCTCATGGGTTTTTCAGAATGCTAAGCGTGCCAGTACAGCAGCTGCACCTTTAGCTGCCTGGGTTAAAGCCAATGTCCAGTATTCTCATGTTTTGGAACGAATTCAGCCTTTGGAAACTGAACAGGCAGGATTAGAATCGTAAGTGAAATATAAATATAAACAATTCTAACATTTATTTATTTTCATGAATATGATGAGTTTATTGTATTTATTATTTATTTTTCTGTACTTCTACAAAAGGCAGCTGCCAATATTAAAACATATAAAATGATTCAATAAATACAAATTAAAAATTAAACAGATCAGAAAAAGAAAGCAATTAGAAGGAGATGGATAGCAGAACCAGCTCACTTTTTCTCTGCCATTATTATGTTGTTGTAAGGATAAGTTAGTAGAAGTTCCTTTAGAAGGAGCCAAAGTTATATAAGGAATAATATTAAAGTACAAAAAGAAGGTTCTGGAAATTTATGGCCTTCATATTTCTTTCACTTTCTAAGTTCTAGGACGTGTTTAGGATATATTTTCCAAAATAGTGTCTGGGCAAGTAGGGGGAAGATTCAGCCATTTACTGTTGGAGCTTTAAGTTCCAATCTGCTATTGTTATTGAGTCAGCATTATATTGTATTTCTTTTGTGCTAATTGCAGACCAAAAGGTTTGTTATGTTCTTGATTGTTCAATATTTGACATTATTAATTTTCTGCTTTTTGGAAAATTTATTTTATTTCCTTTCTTGTACATCTTTTTGTTATTCTTTGTATTACTGCTTACATATTACAAATTTATCCACAGTCTGTTAAAACCGTAAAACATATTGGGTAATCTTTGTGTTCTATTTATTTTTTCTTAGACTTATCCCTCCTACAGCCTTTTCTCCTGTTCCAATCTGGATTAATTCTTTCCTAGGCCTGCTGCTCACAGCTGTTATTTTGGGACTTCTCTTTACTTCTGTTCTGGGGATTACCCTTGTTTCTTTTCTTTATGTATCCTTTTATACAATTTGAATTCCTGTCTTTCTCTTTTTTAGTTTAGTCCTTCAGTTTTCTAGAACACATCTTCCACAGTAGCTTCCTAAGAAAAAGTATATGGGATTGAAAGTATTTTGCAATCTTGCATGTCTAAAAATACCTGTATTATACCATTATACATGATTAGTAAATGGGCTGTGTTTAGAATACTAGGCTAGAAATAGTTTTAGCTCACAATTTTGAAGCCGCCTTCTATTGTAATGATTCTTAAAATCTGGTCCCTGGATCAGCAACATCAGCATCACATTGGAACTTGTTGAAAGTGTAGATTTTTTGACTTCACCCAGACTTACTGATTAAGATTCAGACATGCTGGTGGTGAGGGTTGAGTGTATGAGTCCTTGCAGTCTGTGTTTGACAAACTCTCCAGGTGATTTTGGTGCACACTAAAGTTTGAAAGCTCCTTCTCTGCCCTCTTCTAGAGTCCAATGTTGCTGTTGAAAGCCATTTTGATTCCCAATGTTTTGTATGTTACCCCATATTTTTTTCTCTTTAGAAGTTTTTAGGGTTTCTGGCATTGTGAAATTTTACAAATCTTTGTGGTAGATGCTCACTGTTCACTTTAAGTTTAGAAATTCATGCATGACAGTTTGGGAAAGTTTATTACATTATTCTTTTGGCAATCCCTTTCTGTGTCTCTGTATCACTTGGCATGCTTTTGGTTGTAGATTAGCAAAATCACCACTCAAAATGGCTTTAGAAATAAACAACGTATTACGAACAGTGAGTCCCAGTGCAGGTTGGTTCCAGCCAACCTCCGTGACGACATCAAGGGCATACTGACCTCTTCCCTCATTTCCTGACATTCTCATTAACTGCCCCCCTTGGACACAGGATGGCTGCTAAAGTTCTATTCAGACAAAACGACATGTAGTTGAAAGAAAGGGATTGTTTTTTCCTGTAAACTTTTTTTTTTTTTTTTAAATAAGCATGTACCTCTTTTTAAGGACAAGGAAATCTTTCGAAGAAGACTTCTAGCAGATATTCCCTCGCCTTTGCTTTCTCCTTACTTAAAATGATTAGATCAGTCAGTATCTACCTAACCTAGGTGAGGGAGGAGTGCATGCCAGAACAAATCTGAGGCTTTATCAGTGGTTCTGAATAGGCAGGTAGAAGTGTTGCCTTCATTTTCTTTACCTGAAACTCTTATTAGTTTTTTATGAGAATACTTGGACTAATATAATATGTTCTTATATCTTCTGTAATAATTTTAGGTTCTGCTAGCAATTACAACATCTTTGTAGAGAATAGAAAAAGGCACCCCTTCTAGGAAGACACACAGTCAGGTGTTTGTGCAGTGCACCAATGCCTAGCAGTACACAGTAGCCCTACCTAGTTACCATGAGTCTTTTGTTTTAATATCTCAGACGTATTGTCCTTTCCATTATAGTGTTTCATTTTGGTTTTTGCTATTACACTTGTAATTTCCAAAGTTCCATTATTTTTTTTAAATTTTACATTTTTTAAAAAATAGCATCTTGTTTCTTACATGAAATATGTTCTCTATCTCTCTCATAAATATTAAAGTTTTTTTTTTTTTTAATTTTCCTTTTGCTTCTGGCCTTGATAATTCTTTCTGCATTCCTTTCTGGATTTGTTTGTTTTGTTCTCTTTCAAGTTAGGAAGCTTCCTTGATGTGTCTAGTCCTTGGCTGTTGGTTAGTAATCAATTGTGAAGTCATGGGAATCTGGATGGCAGCTTTGAGTGTGTGGCCTGGATTCCTTGGCTTCACTGTAGGTGATCAATTGTGGCCTGGCCATTTGATGGCAGCACCTTAATATTTGTGGGTGTTTTTGGTGAGGATGGTATCAGTCATTTTTTAAAAAGAATCCTCATATCTTTTGCATAGGGTGTGGGCAGGGATGGATGGAGATGGGTGGGGGCATAAGCTAGACTTATAGCATTCTGGGTTGTGTTAAGAGGATAGTTTCCTCTCAGTGGAGGAGGGAAGATGAGGTCAAACTCTTTATATAATAATAACAACTATTAAATGATCCTCTGTATTTAGCTTTATTATTACCTTCAGAAATACCTGTTGTCTATTTTTCTTGAGTGTTTTGGAATTCTGCTTTTGGCTCCTCTTCCCGCAGCATTTAGCGTTTGGCTTTTTGCGTTCTGGTATGTCAATTATTACTTTTCAAATTGTATTGAAATTTCTCCTTTGTCATACTGTTCTCTTTCATTCTCTTTTTTCTTGCTCATATATATCTTTTTTATTCCCTTGTTTTCATTTTATTACTAATAGGGTTTTAGAAGGCATGAAAGATAAATGAATATGTTTAGCTTACCATTTTTATCCAGAAATCTACATGAACAAGTATTTTTTTAATATAGATTCCTAGAAGTTGTATATAGTTGGGTTAAGGGATACACTTTTAACTTTAGCATTGCTTTTCAAATTAAATTCTAAGCAAAAGTGTTATAATACTGAAGTATTAACAGTTTTCATTGTCATATATTTACTATAAGATTACATTTTAAGATGCTGCTGCTGTTTTATTGTTGATACCTAAAATAGAATGACTTTTATAATATTGAATTATATTTTAGAAATTTGAAGAAAACTGAAGACAGAAAAAGGAAACTAGAAGAGCTTCTTAATTCTGTTGGTCAAAAGGTATCAGAACTCAAAGAGAAGTAAGTTAAGTTTTGAAATATATTTTGAATATTTCAAATTATATCTGAAGTATTTGAAACATACATCAACCAATTTTGAATTTTGAAAATCTTAGTTGTAATGACTGTTTTCACTTCTTTTTGTGATTAATCACTCTACAGTTGGGAAGGGTATAGAATAATATAGATGGTGCTCCTTTTAAAGAAAAGTTTTGGTAAGAATAAAAATTTTTTAAGTCTCTGTTTGTATAGTTATCACTGTATATATTCCCAAGCATTGGTGAAACAATCGAGCAAGAGGAATTGAATGTAACGAGTTAATGCTGGGAGTGTTTACATTTGACATTTTGATTTCTTTCTTATTATATTTTGACTTTTGGATTTTAGACTCCTTTATGTCAGATGATGCTATGGGACCACCTATTCTATAATCTTCCCAAGGGTGCATTAGCATGTTCAAAATTCAATCTTTTTAACTTTTGTGTTCTTTGTATTAAAACAAAAATTCTTCATGCAAATATTATACTCAAGCTAAGGACCATTTATGAATATGATTAGTCTTAAAGCCTTTCATGTACCTCTGGGTCCCTGTGGTTGCTATTTAGTACAGTGTAGAAATACATCAATTTGAGAATTATTATGAATCTTGCAACTTTTTAAAAAAAAAATCATGAAGGTTAGAAAGCTGAGGAATGATGTGGTTAAATGTAGTATGTGTTACAGTTGCTTTTTGTTTTATGAGACTCATACTTTTCTATAAGCTACAGGATTTTTTTTGGAAGTGATGTGTCATGCTTCCTTTTTTTTTAACGGAAGAAAAATAATTATACCAAGAAAGAAATGTATCAGATTAAAACAATGATTTTTTTTCTCTATATTCAGGAAACAGTTCTTTCTCTCTCTCTCTTTCTCTCTCTCATATTCACTTATAGAGAAAAAAATTCACCAAAAAGAAAACTTTAACCCCGTAAACCTAGTGTTTTCAATATTCCCGAACAATTTTTATGTTAGAAACACAGGAAAAAAATCACATCGTTTTCTGCCAGGTATTATTACAGAAGTATAAGGAAAATAAATATAATTTATTATTTTCAGTGTCATATGCTCACAATCAGTACTTTAATATTCAGCTAATTCTCAATTGCTTATTGGGTAATTAACATACTATGGCAATGTTTTGATTATTTATTAGTCACTTGCTGTGTCAGGTGTTATGTTAGGCACTTTGCATATTACCTTTTTAATCCTTAGAATGATGATGAGAGGTAATTGTTATTCTTCTATTCAGCAGATTAGGAAGCTTAAAATAAGACAAGCTTATTTGCCTAAAGTTGGGCAGCTAGTAAATGACTAAGCCAGCATTAGATATTAGATTTGTGTAATTCCATAAAATTTCTGTTCTTAACTACTACACCATACTATTAACACCAATATTTTGGAGGGATTATTACAGAAACCTTTGGAGTTAACTTTTAATTTTAAGTAAAACAGAATGACATTCTCCATTATGGAGTCATTGTCAAGAATGAGTTAATGTTGATCACCATGCTTTTACTTATCATGATCCTCGATTAAGGTTTAATTCACTATAGGCTGTGAGTGACAGTCTTATCTTCTTATCTTTCAACAAAGAATTGGAAAATGAGCATGATCTATCAATTTTTAAATTCTAATTTGACAAAATTAAGGAGATGTTTGCCATTTTGAATACAACTTGTACAGAAGCATGAGGTGGTATAATTTAACAAATATTTATTGCAAAACCATGTTCAAGGTGTAGTATGAACTGTTGCAGTGATTAAAGAGGTGCTTTTCTCTTTCTTGGTTCTAGAGCAGCACTGTCCAATGGAACTTTGTGAGATGATAGAAATGTTCTGTAATCTGTGTTGTCCGGTATGGTAGCCAATAGCCATATGTGGCTACTAAGTGCTTAAAATGTATGTAATATGACTGAAGAATTCAATTTTTAATTTTATTTATTTTTAATTAATTTAAATTTAAATAGTCCACAAAGTGGCTCGTGGCTACCACATTGGACAGCTCAGTTCTAGAGTCTTGTGCCTAGGGGAGGAAGGAAGAAAGTACTTAGAGAGGCAATGAAATGTCCTGTACAGTGCATGGAACTTAATGCCAGGTACTTTTGTATATAAATTTTAGATCCTTTACTGATTATTAGATTATTTACTAACCTTGTACAATAATCTCTTTGGGTCTAACTTTCTATATCTGTAACATGAGATTTATAATACTTATTTTGAACCGTTCTGAGAATTAAGTGACATGCCAATTTTATAATAGTTGGCATAATCTTGGGCATATTATAAGCACTTACATATTTGTTGAATGAGTAATTATGTAGAATATTACTATTATACTTAACAAAATAATAAAATTGTACAAGTATTTTTCAAGGAAAATAATTTAAAAAGAGAATTATAAACTTTGGTGAATGGGCATATAGGGAGAGATTATGTATAATGTACTGGATATTTGTGGTGAATTTTGAAATTTTATTTATATTTTTAGTGGTAGATGTTGGAGGGGATAGGGCTGAAGGAGGAGGGTAGAAATAAGGGAGTAGTTGGAAGATATCCAGGCAAATAGAACATCCTGAAGAACACAGAAGATAAAGGATAGGATATTTATTGAGAATATAGAATTCTTCTGATGTTGACATATAGTTTTGCTGAACTGAAATAGAATGAAATAAAACTAGAAAGATGGATTAGATAAGTCTTAAAACAGGGCCTTAAGTGCCATGTTGAGAAATTTGTATAAAATATAGAAGGGCATGGAGACCCCATCAAGTTTTTGGAGGTAGAGAATGCTACACTTTAAATATATGTGCTGATATATTTGTTCTATTAATGATATTTTTTTACAGAAATATTATCATTAATTAAATTCTGTCATAAAAGTTCCCTTTATTATGTAAGGATAATTTCATTAAATCTCTCTTAAATCCTTTTTGCTTTTAATTAATGTTTTCATAGATTTCAGAGCAGGACTTCAGAAGCTGCTAAACTTGAAGCTGAAGTAAGCAAAGCACAAGAGACAATCAAAGCTGCAGAAGTCTTAATTAATCAGCTTGATAGAGAACACAAGAGATGGAATGCACAGGTTTGTTTGAAAGAGGAGTCATAAAGAGTCTTCCTTTAAAGCTGTGGTCCCGAACCCCTGGATTGGGCCACAAACCAGCGCTGGTCCGTAGCCTGTTAGGAATCTGCTGCAGAGCAGGAGGTGTGTGAGCTAAACTTCATCTGTATTTACAGCCACTCCCCATTGCTCACATCACTGCCTGAGCTCCACCTCCTGTCAGATTAGCGGTGGACTTAGATTCTCACAGGAACACGAGCCCTACTGTAAACTGCGCATGCAAGGGATCTAGGTTGCACACTCCTTATGAGAATCTAATGCTTGATGATCTGAGGTGGAGCTGAGGCAGTGATGCTAGCACTGGGGAGCAGCTGCACATACAGATTATTATTAGCAGAGAGGTTTGACTGCATAGAGACCATCATAAATGAATTGCTTGCAGACTCATATCAAAACCTTATCAGTGAGTGGCAAGTGACAATGTAATAATAATAGAAATAAAGTACACAATAAATTTAATGTGCTTGAATCATCCCAAAACCATCCCCCCTGCCCCAGTCCATGGAAGAATTGTCTACCATGAAATTGGTCCCTGGTACCAGAGAGGTTGAGACTGCTGTTTTAAATCATAGGAAACCTATAATGTAAAATATGTGTTTGAAAAAAAAAAATGGAGAGAAAAATATCCGTTAATTTGCAGTTGGCTTAGGGTAAATGATCTAGATGTAAATGGCCCATTATATAAATTAATCTTTAAACAAATATCTTTATATGAATAGATGGTAGGCAAAATAACCTATTTTCCTTTTAGTAACCAATGTTATTCAGGGGAAGGGCAGGATGAAAATGAATTGATGGAGAATTTTGTACTCCTTAGAGATTTTTTAAAATTTACCTTCACCAGGACAGTGATTTTAGGATTTGACACTGTTGGTTATTTATTTCTTCTTCAAATACTCTATGATTTTAACTTTGTTAGTCTTGTCTTTTGTTTTTTGCTTTTTTTTCTTTAACCAGTTAGATTCCTTCCCTCACCTGATCTTCCTCTTCTGCTCACCCAGTAATGTTGATTGTCTTCATTATTCCCTTCCTCACCAATTTTTCTTGTAACTGTTTTGAGATTTATCTCATCCAGTTTTAATATCACCTATATCATCATGATGACCAGAGCTATATTTCTAGACTGCTGAGTTTTAAATTTATATTTTCAACTATGCTTTAGACATTTGTATTTAGTTGTCTCTCAGGAACTCAAATCCAACATGTCTGAATTAACTTATTTTCTTTTTCTCATTCCATGTCTCTTTTATTTTATATTTCACTGAAGGCATCTTTCTTCTGGGCATCAAAACTAAAAATGTGTGGATTGTCTTAGACTCTTCCTTGTTTACTCATCATATCCATTTGCAAATATTCTATATATTTGTCTTCCATCTTTGATCCAATCCTTTTCTTTTCTCATCTGGATTTTTAAAAACTTGTCTTCCTCCTAGCTGACCCTTGAATTAGTTCATCCTTCATTTGTCATCTGAATGAACCTTTCTAAAACTCAATCTGATTATGTTACTCACTGCCCACTTAAACACTTTCAATGGCTCATGCCACAGGTTAAAACAGAAATTCCTTTGCATGTCATGGGAATCCTTTCACATCTACCTACAATCAACTCTGCCTCTCTCTTTTCATTCCTTTTATGTAATTACCATTTCTGGTGAATCTTATGCTTTATTCATGCTAACTGTTCCCTAATGAGTTTTGATGCTTTATTTTTGTTTTGTGCCTTTGTTTATACTCTGTGTCTTGATTTTGTTTTACAAAGTGATCACAAAGTCACATTTTACTGTGGTTGGAATGAAAGTTCTCCTTTCATTATGATCATTAGAAACTTTCAATGACAAAATATGTTTGTTTCTACAAATATGTTAGGATTTTATACTTTTAAAAAATACCACTATAGGATATGAGGTCTTTTTGATATTTTTACATGTTGTTGTATTCAAAACAAAGGGTTATTACTTAAACCAATATATGATTTTTTTTTCCACAGTCAAAACTATAAAGCTGTCCTTTTCTTCCGTGTTAAAACACATCCATACACATTTCTGCTCCCACCTCCCACCAGGTTGCAGAGATAACAGAGGAGTTAGCTACTCTGCCTAAAAGAGCTCAACTGGCTGCTGCATTTATTACATATCTTTCTGCTGCTCCTGAGTGTCTGAGAAAAACCTGTTTGGAAGAATGGACCAAGTCAGCTGGTCTTGAAAGTTTGTATTTAGTTATTCATTAATTTGAAATTTCAGTATACTAAAAATGCACCTTTTGACCTTTGTTGTTTTACTTGTTTTAAATGGTGGAAATTTTCTGTGAGTTATAAGGATAACATAGCTCCTTTAGATTTGCTGAATTCCACAAATGTTCTGGGAATTGTTTTGTTATTATGATTCTTCTATTCCTAAATAACTGTAAAAAACTGAGACCACTGAATTATTTTTTATTTTGTATGAATGCAGTTAAACATTATACAGCTTTTATTTTTATAATAATTTTATGTCATAAGATAAGATGTAGGAACTTAAAAAATTCCTTGTTATCTTAGTGGTTTTCACAAAACTATTGTTGTGAAAGTTTCACTCAAAGAATTATGATTTAACTGAGTTCCATTTCTTTGTACTTTTTTTAAAGCTTTTATCCCCTTGGTTTTGGGTACTAAATGTGGAAGAATGTATTTCAAATTAAGGATTAGCATAGGATTTTTTTTTTCCAGGCTATTTTAAATAGTTTTATACCCTTCCCTTCTTCAAATGCAAGATCATTGTAGTAAAGTACTATCAATATCTTTAACTTCTCAGAATTTGATCTGAGGCGATTTCTTTGTACTGAAAGTGAACAGTTAATTTGGAAAAGTGAAGGCCTACCATCAGATGACCTTTCCATAGAAAATGCTCTTGTCATATTGCAGGTAATTAATTTAATTTAATTTTCTCATTATAAATGTTTTCTTTTCAGGCTTGCTGCAGGAATTGCATTCTTCAGATTCCTAGGCTTTCACAGTTATCCTTTTCTTAGTTACATAAAAGTGAAAATATTTTGCTAATGAAAATTCATTTATGATTCAGTTAGTGAATGTAAAATTTTCAGTATGATTTATTTTTACCTTAATATAAAAGTATAAACTAAAGTGGCATTATTTTGTTGGCAAAGTATTCTAAATTGAGCTTCCTAATAGTACTAGAAATGTTTTAGGGATACCTGATTCATTTGGTTGTATAATTCCTTCGTCTAGAGTATATTACTTCACAAAATTTATGTTTTATTTTATTTTGCCAAACAAAATTATACAAAGTGAAGATAAGTTTAGGTTATAAGTTAGAGATGCCCATATGCATATTTTGGAAAATTGTTCTTTCACATAGTGTATGTTTTTCAAAAGTCATTGCTGAAAGTTGAAAATATCACAACCTTATTGGCAGTGAGTATGAAAATCAAATTTAAGGCCATGTACACAAATCATTACTTTGAATAACATTCGAATTTTACCATTAACTTGGTTTACTCCGATACGGAAATTGGAAGATAAATTTCCCCCCTTGATAATGTGAATGTTTTTTTGTTCTTTCTCTCAATAGCTTATACTTCATAATATTAGTATTCTCTTTCCTCTCTGTAACCCTTTTCCCTGCGCATACACCATTTCCTTATTTTGTAACTTGATAGTCTCAAAGAAGGCATGAACATTAAATATACCTCTTTATGTAGCATAAACCATATTATAAGATTCATATTTTGGGTCTGGTTCAGTCATGGATAATTTGTTTTGTTTTATTACCTGACCATACTTTGCCTCATTGGTGTTTTACCAGTAGAGAGTTGCTGACCATAAATAAATAGTTTTTCCTTCTTCTAATTTGATTTGGCCTGTTTTTAAATTTACTTTTTAAAAAGGTTTTATCATTTTTACACTGGAATTATAAATCTGGAACTCTAAGCGTGTATATAAATAAATTCATTGCATTATAGCAAACTGTATGCTTTTTATCATGTTTGTTATTCCTTCCCCAGTGTTTCATAATCACTTCTTCCCATTTCAGTGATCCAAGAAAGCAATTGCTTGCATATTAAAAAAAAAAACAAAAAACTAGTTTTTCTTTTTTTATTCCATAAGAAACCAGGGGGTTAAGCATTTAGAACAAATATATTTATCTGAATAATTTTTATTTTTTACTGATACTGGTTGAAAATACATAATTTTGTTTTCTGAATTGTCTTTCATGAAGAATATGGGGAAATTTCTTTTGCAATTCAATTTCATAATAAGCTTAGATTTACTTTCTATTTAATACTACCAAGTTCCTTTTAGATATTTGTATTTACTTATATGACAAAACAAAAACCATTTGAAGAAATTTGTTAGGGTAATTTGTTTTGTTGAAATGAATTTGCCATTGTGGTCAACACTCTATCTCAATTCTAAGGTAGACTAGATTTAAAAGACATTCTTGTAGTTAAGTATGTGATTAGATAGCACCTGTCTGTAATATCTCTGCATAACATCACCATGTGATTGATATATGTGAAATTAATCTCTAAACATATACAAGTTGGGCTTCTGGGAAGTCTTCTCTGAGAAAAGATGGCTAGGCATGAAAAATAAGATTTTTGATTCAGGGGTATATTAGATCTCTTCATTAACTATACTAAAGCTTTTCTGATATTCTCCCTCTCAGCAGAAGAGGCTTTCCCAGATTCGAGTCCTGTAGTCATGCTAAGAAAAGCCTTTTATGTCTAAAATTATTCTTTTGTTGATCTCACAAAGATGCTTGAAACTCTCATATTTAGGTTAAGCTAACTATTGAAGTACATGTATTGTCTGGGAGAGTAAATAGTCAAATCCTTATGTACCTTTGGTCTTGTAACAAGAGTTAGTTTTATCACATTAGCCGAAAGCTCATATGACTTACGTCTCTGAGGGGCAGGGAAAAATTCGGCCATGGCAATCATATGTCCTGGATTGCTTGGGCTATGGTTTACAACTGTTGTCCTGATGTAATTATTCATAGTTTTTCTTTCACTTTCAGCTTGGTTTGGGGAGTAAATTATATGATCTTTTTAATGTTGGCCAACTCAGTGTATAATGGAGATTATAAGGATGTTAGAAACTATGGAGAGGATGTGAGAAGCATCCAGAAAGGAGATGGAAAAGATGATTAATTTTAATTTCATACTTTATATACATTTTTCTTGTGAAGACATCTGTTGGATATTTGTGTTTTATTGTTTATGGACAGTTCACTGTCAATTTGGTTTCCTTTTAACCACTCAGACTTTCTGAGATTTTTTTTTTCCTTCTTGCTGTTTGGTACATGCTGAGGAAATGCAAACTAATTTGATACTAGACTAAGAATATAAAGTTATAAAGGTAAATCACAAAGAGAAAAATTCTTCAATTCTCGAATAAATAATGATAATGATGAGCAAGCTTATGAAGTACTTACTGTGTTGTGCATATATTACTGTTTGAGAATTAAATAGGTAAAGTACTTAAACACTTAACTCATGTAATTTTCAAATTCGTCTAGTAGGTACATGTATTATCCTTTTTATAGATAAGGAGATCAAGGCACAGAAGAGTTAAATCACTTGGCCAAAGTTCACATAGCTGTCAAGTGATAGAACGAAGCTCTACACTGGTCTAGCCCCAGTTTATGTTCTAAAACTGCTTCTCATAGGAGTGTGTGTGTATATGTGGGCGTGTGCATGTGTGTGTGTGTGTGTGTGTGTGTGTATTTGTGTTTAACCTTACTTGTTTTGCATTATTCCTGTTAAGGTAACTCTCCTTAGCTAATCAAGAAATAGACTTTAGTTTTATTTATAAAATATTTTTGCTTTTATCTCATTTCTAAGTATTAAAAATAGAAGTACAATTATAGACTATATTACATGTTTTAAAAATCATATCTTTCAAAAATATTCCCTACAAAATCTCCCTTTCCCAAGAAAGAAGAATTTAAATCAGTGTTTATAACTCTAGTTATCGACCTCTCTTCTGAACTCCTGACCTATGTAGTTCCAGCTACCTGTTAAATATATTTATCTGGAGCTTCCCAAACAGCTCAAGCTTTATCTGCCTTTAACTAAATTCACTGTTGTCTATTTTTTTAAGTCAAGAATCTTTCAGTGGCCAATTATAGCACATTTAAGCAAAAAATTAAAAAAATATGCTTTTAAATAACTGAGATGTCCAAAAGATTGGGGCAAGCTTCAGAATTCAAAAGATGTTACCATAACATCCTCTCTTCATCTTAACGGATGGATTCATCCTCAGATAGGTTCTCTTTACCCTTTGTTAACAATGGCCCTTGGTGACTGCACGTTTACCATTACTGGAGGTTTTTTTTTCCTGACTAAAGATATGTCACTCCTTCCCTCTGCACTATACCATATATGCCAGTCTCCCAAAAGTATTGTGATTGGTTAGCCTGGGTTACCCGCTCATATTGATAACTCCATCAGAAATACATTGAGGGAGCATGCAGGGTATGCAAAGTAGCTCTCTACTGTAAAGTGTTTTTCTCTTTCTCTCCCACTCCTAATAACCTGCTTCTCTTTTATTTTCTACCACTGGAGAATCACAGTCTTGGCCCAGTAGTGCAAGCTACAAATCTGAGAGTCATTCTCACTATGTTAAGTGGTCAACCAGTCTTATCAAATCTACTTCTCAGTTGCCTCATGAATTCATCCTGTTTTAACTACATCCACTGCCAGCGGCTTCATTTATCCCTTTCTCATTTTGTACCCGGATAAATACACTATACCAGCTGGGCCCTTGCCCCTAGCATCGCTTCCTTTACTGCTGTTGGAGTGATCTTTCTAAAATACTAATCTGATCATATTATTGCCTCAAGTAATAAATAGATTTTAGTGACTTCCCATTGCCTGCAATATTAAAATTTCAGTATCCTTAGACATGGCATAAGAAGCTGTTCATAATCAGACAGATTCAAGATTATTCCTGTCATTTGTATGTATGTTTGCCCACACTTTTTTTACTCCAGCTATATCATAGTACTGGAAGTTTCCCAAATACTTCGAACTTTTTTATTCTCCTCTATATCATACTATTGTTTTTGCCTAAAATAATTTTTTCACTTCTTTGTCTAGCTAATCTCTCTTGGCATGGTTTGACTTGAATTGTTTTCTAGAAGCTTACCCTAACTCTACCTGCCATCCTTCTGTAGTATCTTGTACACTTCTTGATGATGAAATTTTCATTTTTGCTTCTTTATTGGATATGAAGTGTTGAGGATAAGGGAATATATCTTATTAATTCTGTACCCCTTGTACTATCCTACTATAGTTGTTATCTAGCATATAGTAGATGAATGAATAAATGAATAAATGAATGAAAGTTTAACATTTTTGGATCTATTATAATTTGTTAAATGTGAAATTTAACTGCATTTATTTATGGAACACAGAGATAAAATATATGTTGGAAATCTTGTCTAAATCTCTCTGGAGAAAGATAAATAAGACTAAAAAAACTTGTAAGTACCCTTTGAAATTCTTAAGTGTATTTTCTTTGTTAAAAACATGATGTTTTGAAACATTACCCTGTTTTTTTTTTTATTTGACTGCATCAGATCATTGGTTTGAAATCATGGGTAAGAACTTTCTAAAAATTTAAAATAATTTAAATTTTAAACTTAAATTTTAACAATTTAAAATAAATCTAGTAGGATTGTGAAACGTTTGTTATTGAATGCTTGTATAAAATTAGATCTAAAAACTAGGTACAGCACCATGGTAACACTTAAGAGGCTATTTACTTACCATGTCATTTTGCTTGGAATAGTACATTTATATGAGGAACATATAAGTGAAACCTCTAGAAATAGATGCTGGGTGAAGATCATGTAGTGGTGTAACATGGGAGAAGGTGTGCTGGGAGTAGTCTATTCTGGGTACAGGTGAAACAGAGTACCTTGTCTGTAGAGAATTTTAAAATAATAATAAACTGTTTTAAGGCAAATCATCTCTTTATTATCACCATGTGCTAGCAATTCTAAACAACATTGGTGATAAAAAACTATTTGTCCACAAGAGAGAGAGTCCCTACCATCTCCCTCCCTCTTGGTATGCCACTGACTGAGATAACATATTTTCTTGTTAGATATACAGTATTCCCCCATGCTGCATACCCCCACTTATCCATAGGGGATATGTCACAAGAGTCTCAGCAGATACCTGAAACCTGGATAGTACCGAACCCTGCATATGTTGGTTTTTCCTATACATACATCCCAATGATAAAGTTTAATTTATAAATTAGTCATAGTAAGAGATTAATAATAACTAATAATAAAATAGAACAATTATAACAATATACTATAATAAATGTCATGTGAATGTGGTCTCTATTTCTCAAAATATCTTATTGTAGTGTATCACCTATTTTTGGATTACGATTTACCGCAAGTAACTGAAACTATGGAAAGAGAAACTGTGGATAAAGGGGGGACTACTGTACCCCAATTCTATTTTCATTTTACTCTTTCATATATACTCTCTTATCCCTGTAGCAAACAACTGCATTACATTTTTCAAGTAAATGTGAAAACTTAAGAAAAATTAGGTCAGTTATTTAAATCCGATTTACTATGTAGCAATGATTATTAGATGATTTTTAAATTTATCATATATAATATATATTTTATACATATATAATTAGTCATTGTTTACTAACTGCCATTGTGTGTGTAGGGCATTTTCACTAGTTTCTAACTTCCTATTGGTTTTACAGTTTGATTAGTGTGACATTCCAGAATTAATTTAGTCTCTAGTTCATTAGATCTTAACCTACAACCTATGTAATTCTTCTGGGATACTTAGGTATTTACTACTTTAGAAGAATTAATGTCTTAAAATGTAAACAATTATACTGATAATTATTTCAGCAGTATGTTTAAGATTAGCTCATACTTCTTTTTTAAGGCCTTTATGGTTTATTCAACCAAAAAATATATCAAGTTAAGGAATAACTTGACTGTATATTGAAAAAAACCAAAAGGAGTGGTGCAAATGGCATCAGCATGGGACTAGAGCTCTTGTTTAGCATATTATTAATACATATTTTCTGTGTTATTGTGTGGTAAACAAGACTATACTTACTTTACTGTGGCTAAATTTAATTACTGTTAATTTCTGATTTTTGGTCACTGAATTTATTAATGCGGCTTCTGGTGCAGCTAAAAACTACCTTTTTTTCCTTTTTATGGTTGCATATTTGTGTTCTCCAAAGCCTGAGAGAAAAGATCATTTAGTAATTGATTCATAATTTTTAGCAAATTATTTCCATGAAAACTTTTAATCATTTTAAAAACATTACTTTCCTTTTCTTTTTTAAACTAGAGTCGAGTATGCCCATTTCTTATAGACCCTTCTTCCCAAGCTACAGAATGGTTAAAAACACATTTGAAAGACTCACGTTTGGAAGTTATTAATCAGCAGGTATGTATTACTAATAATTTAAATACCATGTTATAGTGAAAAGAACTCTAAGTCTGTAATCAGAAAACATAGATTCAAGACTGAGCCTTATAACTTACCTGGTGTGGGATCTGGGGAAAGAAATGTAACTCTCTTAGGTTAAACTTTCTAATTTGTAAAAAGGGGATAAGAACAAAAATCATATGATCATCTCAATAGATGCAGAAAAAGCGTTTGGTAAAATTCAGCATCCCTTCATGATAAAAACTCTCAACAAACTATGCATAGATGGAACATATCTAAATACTAAAAGCCTTATACAACAAACCCACAGCCAATATCATGGTGAATGGGAAAAAATTGAAAGCAATCCCCCTAAGAACTGGAACAAGACAAGGATGTCTGCTTTCACCACTCCTATTCAACGTAGTACTAGAAGTCCTAGCCAGAGCATTCAGGCAAGATAAAGGTATAAAAGACATCCAAATTGGAAAAGAAGAAGTCAAATTATCTCTCTTTGCTGAAAACATGATTTTATACCTCCAAACCCTAAAGAGTCCACCAAAAAACTCTTAAATTTGATAAATGAATTCAGTAAAGTTTCAGGATACAAATTCAATGTACAAAAATCAGTAGCATTTCCATACAGAAGTGACAGTCAAGCTGAGAACCAAATCAAAAAGGAAATACCATTTACAATTGCTACAAAAAAACCCCAAAAGACCTAGGAATATATTTAACCGAGGAGGTGAAAGATTTCTACAAAGAAAATTACAAAACATTGATGAAAGAAATTGTAGATGACATAAACAAATGGAAAAAGATCCCATGCTCATGGATCAGAATTAACATTGTTAATATGACTATACTGTTCTAAGCAATCTACAGATTCAGTGTAATCCCCATCAAAATATCAATGTCATTTTTCACAGAATTAGAACAAACAATCCTAAAAGTCATACAGAACCAAAAAAGAGCCTGAATAGCCAAAGCAATCCTAAGCGAAAAGAAGAAAGCTTCACATTACCTGATCTCAAATTATCCTACAAGGCTACACTAGCCAAAACAACATAGTACTGCTATAAAAATAGACACATAGATCAGTGGAACAGAAGAGAGAACCCAGAACTTATCTATAGCTAATTGACCTTTGACAAAGTCAACAAAAACATACACTGGGGAAAGCATACCCTTTTGCAATAAATGGTGCTGGGAAAATTGGATTGCCATATGAAGAATGAAAACGGGACCCCCATCTCTCACCATATATAAAAATCAACTCAAGATGGGTCAAATATTTAACTGTAAGACCTGAAATTATAAAAAATGCTAGAAGAAAACCTAGGGATAACCTTTGTGGACACTGTTTTAGGAAAAAATGCATGACTAAGACCTCAAAAGCACAAGCAACAAAAACAAAAATAGACAAATGGGACTTAATTAAACTGAAACTCTTGTGCACAGCAAAAAAAAAAATCAGAGTGAATAGACAATCCACAGAATGGGAAAAAAAAATTATAAACTATGTATCTGGCAGGGGAGTGATATCCAGAATTTATAAGGAACTCAAATAGCTCAACAACAACAGAAAAACAAGTAACCTCAAAAAGTGGTCAGAGGACATTTTTAAAAGAAGACATACAAATTGCCAACAAGCATGTGAAAAAATGTTCATCACTAATCATCAGGGAAATGCAAGTTAAAGCTACATTGAGATATCATCTTACACCAGTCAGAATGGCTATTATTTGTTTATTTTCGAGACGGAGTCTCACTATTGTAGCCCAGGTTAGAGTACAGCGTTGTGATCATCGTTCACTGTAACTTTGAACTCCTGGGCTCAAGTAATCCTCCTGGCTCAGCCTCCTAAGTAGCCGGGACTGCAGGTATGCACCACCACACCCAGCTAGATTTTTTTAAAAAAATTTTTTGTAGAGATGAGGTCTTGCTATGTTGTTTAGATAGGTCTTGAACTGCCGGTCTCAAGCAGTCCTCCTGCCTCGGCCTCCCAAAGTGCTGGGATTACAGGCGTGAGCCACCATCCCTGCCAGAATGGCTGTTATTAAAAAGTCAAAAAGTAATAAATGTTGGTGACGGTGCAGAGAACATACACTCATACACTCGTGGTGGGAACGTGAAGTAGTACAACCTCTATGAAAAACAGTATGGAGATTCCATCTACTGGGTATATGCCCAAAGGAAAAGAAATCATTATATCAAAAAGATACCTGGGCTCATATGGTTTTTTGCTGTACTAATCACAGTAGCAAAGACATGGAATCAACCAAAGTGTCCATCAACAGATGATTGGATAAAGAAAATTAGGTATATATACATAATAGAATATTATGTAACCATAAAAAAAGAATGAAATCATGTCTTCTGCAGCAACATGGGATGGAACTGAAGGCCATTATCTTAAGTGAGACAACTGAGAAACAAATACAGCATATTCTCACTTATAAGTAGAAGCTGAAAAATGTGTACACATGACACAGAGTATAGGGTAATAGCTATTGGAGACTCGGAAAGGGGATAGGGTGGGAGGGGGTTCAGAGATGAGAAATTACTTAATGGGTACAATGTACGCTGTTCAGGTATGGTTACACTAAAAGCCCGGAATTTGCCACTGCACAATATGTCTGTGTAACGAAACTTCACTTGTACCCCTTAAATTTAGAAAATTAAAAAAAAATGGACAAAGAATATTTATTTGGTGCTAGGTATTGATATAAACACTGGGAATTTCACAGTGAGTGAAGTAGTCACACTTCCTTCCCTAATGACAAGGACAGTCCAGTAGGTTAGAGAGACAAAAAAACATTTACACTAAATTATAAAGAACATAAATACAGGATTCTGTAGAAGTAAATATTACTGACTTAGCTTGGAGAATCAGAAAAGCCTCCTGGCCTCTTAACATATTTACAGTTCCTCTCAATTCCTTCCATAATTTCCTATTCCTGTAACTCACTAACAAGCATCTTAATCCCAAGATTTGACAGTTAGTGAAATGTAACCAGAGTCTTTTTGGTAGTGACTTCTCACCGTCATATTTATCTTGCAGAGGAAATTATTTTTGGTCAGATTTTAAATAAATTGTGTGTGTGTGTGTGTGTGTTTGTGTGTTTGTGTGTTTTAAGAAGGCTTAGTATATGATTAACTTTCATAGCTATTCTTCAGTTTTTTGAAAAATTACCTCTAAAACTTAACTTGTAAAATGAAGGTTTCTGCCTCATTTGTTTTTGGTAAAAATAATTGTAAATTATATAATATGTAAATACTTCAATCTCATTTATGTTTTGCAGTATGAGATGTTAATTATCACTTCAAATATTATATTTTTTTATTTTTCTTGAAGGCCTGGGATGATATTTAAAACTACTCTTTCTCTAGTCAGAAAGCCTCAAAATTCTTCACTAGTTCTAGAATTTTGTCTAAAGTTTCTGTTCACAAGGATTAGACCTATCACACCAAGAAAAGTTTACTATTAGTAGAATTCATCACGTTGTCTTTTTCCCCCATTCAGTGTGTGATTCTGAACATAGGCAAGGTAGTTTTTATTGATACCTGGGTGAGTAACTTATTGTATATAGAATTTGATTTTTTGTTTCTACAACAATTTGAAATTATCATAGAAAATTGAAGAAAGGCTTTTGTATTGTGGGAGAAATAGGAATTTGCTATTGATTTGGTATAGAGTTCTAGTCATGCAAGATGAAAAAGTTCTATAGATCTGCTCTGTACAACACTGCTTATGGTTAACAGTACTATAGTATACACTTAAAAATTGGTGAAGAGAGTAGATTTCATGTTATATGGATTTCTTTTTTACCGCAATTTAAAAAATGGTAAAATCCTTATTTTCTTACGTGTCTGTATAAATTATGAAGTTTTAAAGATAATTTATTCAATTAAAATCATCATCAAGTACTTATAAGTAGAAAAACAGTCACAAATAATTTGAATTATTAACATGCATATTAAATTTTTGAATATTCTTATTCCTATTACTGTCTTAACTCATTATTTATAAGGACCTTTGTAAATAGTGGGATAATAATGGAATTAATATGAATTCTTTTTTATTCTGTTAGGATAGTAACTTTATCACAGCTCTTGAATTGGCAGTGCGTTTTGGGAAAACCCTTATCATACAAGAGATGGATGGTGTAGAACCTGTTCTTTATCCATTGTTGAGACGAGATCTGGTTGCACAAGGTAAATATTTGACACTTTCCAGAAAGAAACTTATTTAAATTTTCTGAAAACAGGTACATGCTTCCAAGAGTTCTCTTCCAGTAAAATCACACATTCTGTCTTCATAGTTCTCTAAAGTACAGTACAGATTTTGTGTTCAGAAGAAAAAAGTAGTCGTAACTGCATTGCAAGTTAACTCCAGTGTAAATGAAGACTTCATATAGTTAAGACTGTGTTGCACTGTATGGTTCTACATTTGATATTTTATATGATTAGGATATGGCACTTATACTGAAGGGTCTTTTGTAGACAATAAAACAATAATTTTAAAATATTTTAAAGAGGTTATATCAAAATAATACATGCATGGGTTACAAAATCAAATAATACTGAATGGCTGCAGCATTCTATTCCTCCCCTACCCAGGACTATTCCTACTCACCAGAGAAAACTATTTATTTTTCAGTTTTAACTTTTTATTGAAATACAAATATACATATAGAAGAATATATGTAAATGTATAGCTCATGAATTTTTACAAATTGAATACACCTGTATAAGCACCTAAAACAAGACATAGAACTTTATTAGCACTCCAGAAACCTACTACTTTACCCCCCTATCCCCAAGGATAACCACATTCCTGACTTATAACAGCATAGATAAGTTTTGCTTATTTTTGTACCTTGTGTAAATGAGAAAGAAAAAAGCAGCACCTGACTACTGTTGGCTAGGAGCTGTCCTGGCTCTAACAGCTTGGCCATGGTGTATTTCTGTTGAGTATAAATCATGTCACAGAACACCAGCATCAGACAGGTCATTCTGTGACCATAACCATGTTTGAGCACAAAGATAGGAACACTTTCCATACCATAAAAATAACCAAACATCCTCTTCTCCCAGCCAATATTGAATGACTTCAGCTTCTTTACAAATTATAGCTTAGTCCAGAGGTGGGGAACCTTTTCATGTTGGAAGTCCACATCGGTTCAGCTGTAGTCAAATAAGGCCACATTCAAGAAACTTCAATTAGATATACTTAAAAATGTATATTATTTTGTGAACATATAACTACTACATACTTAATAATTTTAAAAAATGAAAACTATTTCCGAATTTTAAAGTTAACTAACCTTTTAATGCCTTTGTTGTGTCCACTTTTTGTCGGAAAACATTTGAATGTTTGGTTGCAGCATGGAGGTCTGCAGTTTCAGTTGATCTTGTAGATGGGTATCAGTCATTTGTGACCTTAAGGACATCTTGATTTGGGTTAAGTAGGAGAATGTAGATTCACAGCAATAAGTAGTTGAAAAGCAAGAAAAACATTTTTTGGGCATGTTGCTGAAGGTGGAATTCTGCATTTTTTCATATTTCGATTGGATCTTTCTTAGCATCAAACAATGATTTTAAACTGTCATCTACTGAGGGCTCAATCAATTCCAACTCTAGTTCTTTAGGTGCTTTGGTGATATCAACTAGGTGAGGCTGAAATGCTAATTGGAGTGTGACGTCGTGATTCTCAAAGTCAGTGAAACTTTCATTGTATTCTCTAATTAATAGGTCTGTAACGGCTGCGTATTCTTCAGATGATTCGCATATATCATCCTGCTCATCAATGACCTTTGCTAATTGGGGAAAATGTTCATCTGAAATTTCCTTTTGAAGAAGTGTTTTGAAAAAAGATAGCTTTTTTTTTTGAAATGCTAGGATTTTTTGCCCGAATATCATTATAGACTTAGTTTTACCTTGCAAAGAAATATTCAAATCATTTTGATTTGACATGATGTCACACAGAAATGCTGCATTCCTGTAGAAATCTTCTTTCCATAATTCACATTGCTGATTCTGTTCATAAAATTTAACTATCTGTTTTCACAGAGATAAAATTTTGGCTAACACCTGTGCCTGCGATCGCCAACACACTTTAAAATGATAAGGCAAATCCACACTGAATACCTCATCTTTCAACTTTAGCATGTTGCAAAACTGAAGATGTCTTGTTGCATTTGCAGGAATATAGTTAACAATACTTAGAACTTGTTACAAAGTGTCACTTAAAATAGCTTTAACACAGAGATTTTGCTAATGCAAGATACAATGAGAAGAAATGATTGCATCTGGATCTGTTAATACTTGTTTAATCTGTGCAATAAACCCTTCATGTTTTCCTGTCATGGAAGGTGCACCATCTGTCATATACTTGTTTAAATTTACCAAATTCAGTCCAACTTCACAACATTTATCTTAAAAGTTGTTGAAGATACCTATTCCCCGTGTTCTGTTCTCAAGAGAGCCCAAAGTGAGTAACTCTTCATAGCAAAGAACATCTTCTGTTACTACCCAGATGAAGTATAAAACCTGTGTGAGTCAGTAATATCCATTGATTCATCCAGAGTGATTAAATAATATATATTTTTCATTTGAAGTATTGCATGAAATGGTTCTTTTAAGTTGAAAGTTAATTCATGCTGTTGATCACTTGTGGTTCTCCTTGAAAGAGGTAGTTGTTTGTACTTTGAAACATTATCATGGTCTAAGCATCCTACAACTTCAACAATGCATTCTTTCACAATTTCTACATTATTCAATGGCTTCCCTTTTTTTCCCCGAGCATATAAGCTACTTTATAAGTTGTTTCAGTGGCATTATTTCCAGGTCTTATTGCTGCTTGAAAGAATTGTCTTTCCTTTTGCTTTTCATCTTTTAATTTCTGCAACAAAACCTTTTGCACCTCTCCCTCTAATTTAAAATATTTGTGGTCCTTATCAGTGTTATCACGCTGATGAACGTTGAATTTCTTTAATGTTGATATTGCAGTGTCACAAAGCAAGCAAATGATCTTATCCTTAGGAGAAACAAGATAATATTGCAATTCCCAGTCCTCATTAAAAAATTAGTCTTCTTCCTTCAGTGTTCTCTTGGTCTTCTTTGACATGATGGACTGTTAAGCAGACAGAATTAAAAAGTACAGTTGAGCTGTGCAACTATTCACAAATTCCGCTTCAAACAGAAACATAGTGCACTGTTGTCAAAAGCTGGTAACAGACTGGCGTACTCAACCCCCATAAACTCTTGCCACACAGCTTTGTGCAGTAGTGGCGTCAGTCAGGTGGGGAAAGTTAGAACTAAATCACGAACGTAGCTGGCAGGAATTTAGGCCTTATGGCTTACTGATGTTCTAATTGTGCTGGTCAACCTGGGAAGATTATTTTGTTGAAACTTATTTTATTCTTTGGTATTTTAAATATGTTCATTTTAAAAATAAAATAAAAATATAAAAGATGAACAAAGGTGTATTAATAAAAGTAAAAGGATTTGTTCTCTAAAATTTGGATTCAGTTAAAAGGCCGCACTTAAGGACTTAGAAGACCACATGTGGATTTAAGGCCACAGGTTTCCCCACCTCTGGTTTAGTGTCACTCCGTTTCTCTCACCTCCTAGATAAAAATTAGATACCAAATCATAGAATTGTCTGCTCTTTCTGATCACACCCCATGCCCAGCAAAATCACACTTTCCTTGAACCATTCCAAAATTACCTAGGGCAAGCCCAAATCCTATAACAAGCCTCTCTTAATGCCTTCTTACTGACACCATGCACAGTCTCCCATGATGTTCTATCTTTTATTGGAAAGGGGTTGGTAAACCTGAGCTGTGGCCCTTTAAACATTGGAGTTTTGTTTGTATTCTTTTATCCATGCGTGCATGTGTGTGTGTGAGTGAGCAAGCTTTGATTAAGTTGTGTTTTTTTTTCGGTGTCTGTCCATTTTATCAAAACTGTCAAATGTATATTTTTATATTCTCACCTTTTTAATGTCTCTTGAGTTTGTAATGATGTTCCCTTTTTCCTGATGTCGATAATGTTTATTCTCTTTTTTCCTTGATCAGTCTCTATATATGGGTTTATCAATATAAGGGATCTTTTTATTTTTTATTTGTTTATTTTTTTGAGAGAGGGTCTCACTCTATTGCCTGGAGTAGAGTGCAGCAGTGTCATCACAGCTCACAGCAATCTCAAATTCCTATGCTCAAGAGATCCTCCTGCCTCACCCTCTCAAGTAGCTGGGACTACAGGCATGTGCCAACACTCCTGGCTAATTTTTAAAAAATTTTTTGTAGAGACAGGGTCTCATTATGTTGCTTCAGCTGTTCTCGAACTCCTGGCCTCAAGGAGTCCTTTCGCCTTGGCCTCCCAAGGTGCTAGGATACAGGCATGAGATACTGCACCCGGCCCTATAAATCTTTTTAAAATACCGATTTTTAATTTTGATTTTATTATATTTTAAAATTGACTTTTGTTTTTTAATATTTCGTTCCTATTACTTTTCTGAGGTTTCATTTGGTCTTTTTCTAGATTCTTGAGGTGGAAAATAAAAATACTGATACTCATTCTTTCCTTTTTTCTAATATATGCATTTGTCTATAAATTTCCCTCTAAGGCCTTTTTCAGCTTCATACCACAGTTTCAATATCTTTTTTGACTTATAACTTACTTAGTATTTTGTTGTTTAATTTTCAGGCAGTAGAAGATTCTCCAGTCACCTTTTTGTTATGATATCTAGCTTATGTCCATTGCGGTCAGATAACTTATTCTAGAGTATTTTAATTTTTCGAATTCTGTCAAAGCTTTCTTTAGGATCTGACATTTGGTTAATTTTTACAAATGTTCCGGATACACTTGAAAATTGTATGAATTTTGCTCTTGCTTGGTTTAATTTTCTCTGCAGGTCAATTAATAATGTCATTTTTGTTAATTGTGATGTTCAAATCTTATATACCCTTACTGTTTTATGTTTTTCTGTTTGCTCTATCATGTATTGAGATAAATATCATGAAGTCACTATGATTTTGAATGTGTTTTTCTTTCATTTTTGTCAAATTTTTAAAAAATATTTTGAAGCTATATTGTTAGATGTATATATATTCAGAAATGTGATCTCTTTCTATTCAGATCTTTATATTATGAAGCATCCTTCTTTATTTCTAGAAATGTCTGAAGTTTTAGAGTCTATGTTGGAATGGTTGCACTAACTTTTGGGGTACTGTTTACATGGTATATACTTTTCCATTCTTTTACTTTCAACTTTTCTGTTGGTCTTTATTTTAAAAAAATAAATTTTAATAAGTATATTTGATATATTCAACATGATTTTATAGGATACATATAGATAGTAAAATGGTTACTATATTGAAGCAAATTAACTTATCCACCATCTTACATAGTTACTCCCCTGTTTTCAGTAGCAAGGGCCACTAAAATCTACTCATTTAGCAGCAATCATAAATACAATGTAATTTTGTTAACTGTAGTCCTCATGTTGTACACTGGATCTCTAGATTTCATCATCTCACATATCTGCTACTTTGTATTCTTTGACAAACATCTCCTCATTCTTCCTCTTCCTCCCTCAATCTGCCACCTGTTTCTGGTAACTGCCGTTTTATTCTCTTTGTATAATTTCTTTTCTTTTTTTTTTTCTTGGACTCTACATGTAAATAAGATAATGCGATAATTTGTTTTCTGTGTCTGGCTTATTTCACTTAGTATAACATCCTTCAGGTTCATCCATGTCGTGGCAAATGGCAGAATCTTCTTTTTTTTTTGGCTGAATAATATTCCATTATGCGCATGCGTGTGTGCACACACACACCATTTTCTTTATCCATTGCATTGATAGACACTTAGCTTGTTTCCATATCTTGGCTATTGTGAATAATGCTACAATGAATGTGGAAGTGCAAATATCTTCACAAAGTGGTGATTTCATTTCCTTTGGTCATATACCCAGAAGAGAGATTGCTGGGTCATGTGGTAGTTCTATTTTTAATTTCTTTAGGAACCTCCATACTGTTTTCCATAATGGCTACACCCATCTACATTTCCACCAACGGTTCCCTTTTTTCCACACCCTTGCCAACATTTGTTTTCTCTTATCTTTTTGACAAGAGAAATATTCATCCTAACAGATGTGAGGTAATATCTCAGAGTGTTTTTTTTTTTTTTTTTT
>RJWJ010007070.1:0-59242 GCA_004363605.1 Indri indri | reverse complement strand
GTTGGAGCCCAAATTCATCTTTTTGCTAAATGCATGGGGGAAATCAAGTAATCTGAGCTTCCATATGATACCACCTACTCATACTTTGATGGTTCTCCTAAAGGAAGTGGAATGTAGGAGGAAAAAATATACATCAATTACCTCAGTGGTGTCTCCACCACTGTGGTAGGGATAATGGTGTTACCAAAAATAGTCAATATTCCCTTTGTTCTCAAGATGCTTAGAGTAGCATGAGACATTCATCAATATAAATTATTGGAGGGGGATTGTTAATAATTATCATCATAGCTATGATTTATTCAATGGATATTATGGGCCAGGTGTTTTGCATACCTCATAGCATCTGGTATCCACAAAAGTCATGTATAGGAGTTGGTATCCCCATTTTAAAGATAAGGAAGCTAAGGTTAAGAAATTAAGTGCTCAAATTTACAGTTATTTGGTAGGCTGGGTCATGATTTGTAGACAGATCTGAATGATACAAAATCTATGTTATTTTCACTATGCCATGCTACAATTTCTAAGCTTGTTAGGTATTAGCAGTTAAGCAATGCTGAACTTTATTCATGAGGCCCTAGAGTCTGAAAGGCTCTAAAATGATCCTGCTTTGTTTGATGTCTAAAACAATGCCATCTGTAGAAAACCTGTTGCTTGTTCTTTACAGACACTGCCTTATGCAGAGGTACGGTAAAATATGTGAGGAAGAAAACATGTTTTCGCCTTAGTGTCTGTCATACTGCAGGTATCTTTTCCATTTCATTTTTCTATCTCCTTTGGATCCTATGTCTTCCCATGCCCATCAAATCCCAAAGATTTCTTTTAGGCCCATGTTGTGCAATAGCAACTAGACACAAATAACCATTGAGCACTTGAAGAGTGGCTAGTCTGAATTGAGTGTAAAATAAACACCAGATTTTGAAGACTTACTACAAATAAAGTAAAATATCTCATTAATATTTTTGAATTTATTATATGCTCAAGTTATTAAATTTTGACAAACTGGGTTAAATAAAATACATTATTAAAATTCATTTCACCTCCCTCATTTTACTCATCCAATGTGGCTACCAGACTTTTAAATTACTTATGTGGCTCACATTCTATTTCTATTGGATGTCATGGCTCGACCATCTTCTTTTCTTAGAAGACTCTTCTGACATTCTTATCCATGATCATGATTTAAATTTAATCCCTAAACTATGGTCCTCAAATTCCTATCTTCTGCCTTGGCCTCACTCCTAAAATTGCTCCTTATTTCTAATTGTCATTTGATACCTCTTCTAGGATGTCCCATCAAGCAGTTTAAACTAAATATGTTCCAAGTTAAATCCACGACCTCCCCTACAGAATTATTTTCATCTTCCCACTTATTTCAGTTAAGATACCCCTTTCTTGAAATCACCTAAACAAATAATCTTGGAATCTCCATGGACTCCTCCATATCATTTATTCCATATATCTGATCAATCGCCACATTATAGCAGCATCCATTCCTTTCTCTCCATTTGCATTCACTGCCATAGTCACTAATTGGTCATCTATTATGTCTTGTCTAGACCATGGCAGAGGAGTCTTACTTCCTTTCATATTACTATTTCTCTTACTCCTTTATTTTGCATATTGCAGAGATATTTTATGTCTTCAGGATGATGATTGGGTTTAAGTTAATTAATACAAGTAAGAATGCCTATCATCTATTTATATTCTGTTTAGAGTTCTAAAAATGATTATGCATACATTATTTTACTTGATCATTCCAGCAAGCCAGTGAGAAAAGCAGGAGCTTTTAATAGACTTAATCGAAGAAGGCAATGAAGCATGGAGCAATTCAATTTTGTGAGGACACACAAGGATTAGAACATATTTCAGGTGTAAGCATTAGAACCTCTTTCCGGAACTTTTTTGCTTCCTTATAGAGATAGTAAAGGTATTAAAAGCACAGACTGGGAAGTCAGAAAAACCGAAGTTCAATCCTGGGCTCCACCACTTGCTAGATATTTTATATATTATTTTGGGCAAGCCACTTAATCTTTCTGAGACTAAATTTCCTCATCTGTAAAATGGGGTGTTTCCTCATGAGGAAAAAAGGAAAATAATGCATGTGAAGAACTTTGCCTAGTTTGGGGCACATAATGATTGCTTTAAAAAGGTTAAATGTAGTGGTAATGATAGCAGTAATAGTAATTATTTTATCAGGTTGTCTTAAATCAAATAGTGAGCATTTTTTCCTTTACCATGATATAAAAATCATGGTAGCACAATTTTGGTTTATTTCAATTCTAAGCATTGTGATAAGATTATGAAACTCATTAAAAGCAATTTCTTGCTATTAGTTTCATTTCCTCAATACAGCTGTGTGGGGGAGTATAGTATAGCTGTGTGAGGGAGAGGGAAGAAGAGCTAACTCTTTTCTTGTTTGTTTACCAGTTTTTGGTCGATATGGAAATTTTTCTTCAAGCAGTTCAAGATGTGTCCTTGCCAAAAATATCCTTTAATTTTGAAAGATTCATATTTTTGCACAGAACAATTAAGAATAGGTAGTCAGCCATTGACTCTTAGAACTGAAATTCTAAGAGAAATTAAAATGAAGCAAAGAAAAACTGTAGACACAAGGAGAGAGAAAAAAGTAGAATTCTCTTCACTCACTTTCATTTTAACTGTAATTTTTGCCTAGAGTAGCAAGGTGCTAATGGAGATGGTCCATGAGGCAGATACACTGGAGTCCTAGCAAAATGAGTCTGAGAAGGAAAAAATTAAAAAAAAAAAAAAAATCTGGAAGTCCAGAATCTATGTTTCTGACCCAGTTAAGAAGTCTCTTTTTGCTTTGTTTTTTTCATTTTTCCCCTGGAGAAAGCCAGCTCAGGATTTCATGTTTGGAGTTTGAATGAATATGCCAATCTCAGTCCTAGTTCTGAAAGCAGTTGGTATTAGGGCATCCAATTAATGAGAGCAAGGTGTGGCCATGGGGAATCCAAGTGCTGACAAAATGCTGGGGAGATAAGCAGTGGTGGTGCTGTCCATGGCTAGATCCTATGGCCATCTGGCACTGGGCTTTAGGTTAGAAGTCTGGCTTTAGGAAAGGGGATTAGCAAATGGGTAGTAGGTTCAGGGTGGAAAACCAGCTTGACGGGAAAACTGGAGACTAGTCAACATGGCAGATGGGTGGAGAGCACACCTTGGGGTAGGGATGGGGGAAGGTGAGATGCAGGGATTGTTCTGACTTCCCCGACCATCATGTACTATATCTTGGCTCCATCTGGCAGCTCTAGATGTGGAGAGGTAGGGAGGAAACACAGGAACCCAACACTTGAGACTGGGAATCACAACCATTCTAATGATGGCGGCAAACCTGAACTTGTTGGACATGGTCATGGTACAAGGAGAGTTAAAGGAAGGGGATTTCAGACAAAGACCAAATGTCTGTAATGTTCTAGGTACAGCACAGAGCAACAAAACTGACAAATAAGTGTCTGACTTTGAAGGAACCTACAGCTAATTTGAGCAGGAGAGACACACAGCTCAAATAGAGAACAGAAAACAATACAAGTCAGGATATAATTATCAGCCCAAATATAATAGGAACAGGAAAGGAGGCCAGAGAAGAGCAAGGGGGAAAAGTGGGGAGACTAGCTTAGCCAGAGCAAAGAGCACAGCTCAGTATCCTACTCTTTGTAACAGAGTTCCTGTTGAGAAAATTGTAAGAATAAATAAAATAATGTTAATGTTCGATGAACCTCTTTTTAAACCAGTGGTACAAGACCAGACTCTTGGTTCTGCTCTCCATTTCCAATCCTACCAGCTTGGATTTAAAAATAATAGAATACTGAAAATGATATTGACTTATATGTAGCACAAATTCCACTCCACCTGCACATAAGAAGAGCAGTGTTCCTAGAGGTAATTGATGGCAGGGGTCACAGTCACAACTGCCCCCAGGCCGGTCGGTATATTTATCCAAGAGAATTGGGTAGGAGAGGACCTGTGGACCAGAACATGTCTAAAGGATGTCCTTTCTAAAGGCATCTTCTCTAGATGCCTTGTCTAAAGGACGTGGAAACTGTCCACTTCCTGCCCACTATTTCCATGCCCACCAGGACCAGTTTGCTACATCTTGTGATTTTTCAAGAGAACACATATAGACGTACACCTTTTTTCAGTTTTTTTTTTTTTTAAGTAACAACCCTCATTTTTCAATTGGAAACTGATTCAAAACATTCTAAAACATTGTTCAGGCCCAACAACATATGTCTGTGGGTTGAATTTGGTTGGCAGTCTGCCGGTTTTCCACCTCTTCTTGAATTTATAGCTGCTCCTAAGAACGCAGGAGCAGAGGGTAATGATTAGAGAGAACTAGAGTCCTCCAAATAACTTCTGTATATACAATAAATCCTAATAAATGCTGAGAGACTGACTAGAGTATTAGATTATTCTGTAAAAAAAAGCATCCATTTATGTATAGCTTCTTCATTTAGGTCCTTGTTTTGTCTGTCTAGCTTTCATGACTGGGCTCATTTTCCTAACTTGAAAGAACAAACCTTCTTCTGCTGCCAACCCTCACCAAAGCATCTTTTTGAAATCATTAAAAGATGTCTCCAAAAGTTTAACTTTGCTAAGTAATTGTGAATATACTAGTCTTCGCATTGACTGACATTTTTGAATCACATGCCATAGGGAATGGAATATCTATACTTGTACAGATGTACTGCTGTAGGAGAGGTGTGAGAGAGGTTTGTGTACCTTGGGTGGTCATAATGATAGCTGCAACCATTTGAATGCACGTACATGTATGCATGCTGACACACACAAAAACACAAAATCCACCAGTGTGCAAGATGGGGAAATGTAGCTGGGTTGCATCACCCATTTCATCACATATGTTATCTGTTAATGGATTCGATTTCTAAGTCTCGGAAGTAGTTATGACAAAGGATATAAGCATATAAAGCAAGACAGATAGAAAAAAATACAGTTCAATAATTTTTAAATTAAATAGATAAATTCTGATAACCATTTTAAGACCCTAAATATTTATGCATTCTTTTTTATTTTAATGTGCCCATGCAAAAATTTTATATTTCGCTTTGTGAGGAGCCTACATTTAGACAGATCTTTGGCTAAACTAATTCAAATTACAGTAGCACTCCATTAACTGGAACCCATTAAGTAGATAATACAACTAACTATCTCCTTCTCTACCTCTCAGCTCAGGGGAGGCCTGGGAACTCTACTTTGAGGAAGAGGAAGCAAAACTAAACTTGTTTATATGACGTATCTAGTTTCCCTCACCCCCCAAAAGAACTCCTGGATTAAATTTCCTGATAATATAGCTGAATTTCTTCAAGGAACTAAAGGCATGAAGAGAACCTTCAGTTACTCAGCTTAGAAAGAACAGGATACATTTTAAGATACCCACTGAACATAGTCTATTGAAGTGTCTTCAACAAGAAGAACTGAAAAACTCAGTCAAAAAACTTTCAATTTAAGTAATGCAAACTGGCAAAAAAAATTTTCACTATTTTGATAATTTTGGCTTCTTGAAAGGAAGCCTGCAGAAACAATGTTTTGAAGAAATTTTTGTTCTCAAACCAAACTTCCTTTGGTCTTAAACAAGAACTTCTTTCCAAGTGTTTAAATTGATGTCGTTTTACTCACACTTACCAAGTTCATGATATAAACAAACAAACAAGAAATAGCAAAGCACTTAAACTCAAGTTTTACAATAGACCCAGATTGCCTATGTTACAATCTCTTAGGGTTTTTCTTCCATCTAAAAGGATTCATTTTGCAGCAATATTTAGGACTAGATGTGTGTTCTAAATAGCTAAACATCATATTTTAATTAATCTCAAATAGGATATCTACAGCATCATTTTTATATACCTATGTGTCTATGTATCTATTTACTTACCTGCTTAGCTACCTACTCACTATCTCTCAGGATTTCCTGCTGTGAACCATACCTCACCCCTCACCAGCATGTTCTAAAGTGAACTTTCATTCCCAGAAAACATAATTAGAGCAACAATATGAACAAAATGAACATAGTAGCAATGGGCAGTAAAAATAAGAAGACACCGTAGTAACTAGTAACAGCTTTAGAACAATGCAGATATAAAATAAAAAATAAATTATCAAAACCTTTATAAAAAATAGCAACAACAACAAACCAGTGTGCAACTGAATCCCTGAGGGATGAGTGAGGGCCACACATGCAGTTGGTTTCTCGGGACCTCCTCAGTCTTCCTGAACAGGAATATTTGTGGTAAGCGCAGGTAATTCTGAATGTTAAATAAGCTCCCCACACATTGACCACTGGGAATCATGCTTGTAGCTTTCTTCCTCCTCACTGCTAAAGCCATCTGCTCATTTTTAACTGAAGTTTAGTTATTTCTAACTTCTAGGAGAAATCTTACCCTAATGCAGGTAATCTATAACTAATTCCAGTGGAATGGGTTTCTGTGGGTTCAACAACAAATTATAACAAGTGATCTTGGTTTTGGTTCTGGGCTTCTGATATGCACATCAAGTGCATTCCCACCTTATTTACAAGTCCCAGCACTTCAGCGGGTCACCTCTTCCTCATTGGGCATTTACTTTGTCCCTGACCACAGCTTCCTCTACCGGTAACCTGGTCATTCATTGCCTCATTCCCTTGCTGGGATTGAGGTTCCACCTTTCTATTGCCAATGTTTCTTGTGGGTAATTGAGCTAGACCTGAAGAAATACCCAATATTGCGAACTGTGCCACTTAGCAACAAACCTCCTAGTTGATAATGATCCGCAAATCTGAACTTTTCTGTATTGCCTTTCTCAGATTATCAATGGCTGTTTCAACCCACCTGTTATAGAACTCTTCCTGTTCAACTTGTATCCCAGTTGCCAATGTTTACCCAGACTGTGACCAGAGATCTATGCAGTTACTGAACACTGTCAGTACCTTTTAGATGGCACCTCTTGTCAACACTTGTGGCTTGGAGAGCTCTCTAGCAACTGGTCACTTCAGTTCCTGGTCCTTTCTTACCTCAAGAAATCGGGAGAGATGACAGATCCTTCCAATTAAATATACGTATGCGTATATATATGTATATTCCATATGGAAAGAAAGGTATCCCTCACACCAAACACAAAAATCATTTCCAGATGAATCACAGGTCTAAAAATAAGATTTGAAACAACAAATCATTTAGAGAAATACATGGGAATAGTATTTGTGGCCTTGAATTGGGCAAGGGTTTTTTAAGAGGACCAGAAAAAGCACTAATTATAAAAGGAAACAATAAATTGAACAATATTAAAAATTAAGAAATTCTATTAATGAAAACATGCCACTGAAAGAGAGACAAAGTACCCCCCCAAGTGGAAAAAAGATAATTATTGCAACATATATGTCTCAAATGTGACTTTTATCCAGAATATTTAAACTACAAAGCAATAAGAAAAGAACAGACAACTTAATAGAAAAACAAGTGAAAGTCTTGCACAGACACTTCACAAAAGAATGTTGCATAGCAATCATCCACACAAATAAAAATTTGAGTGAAATAAGCCCAGGAAGAAAAAGTATACGCTTTTGGATTTCATTTATATGAAGCTCAAAAATAGGCAGAACTAAAAAGACAGAGTAACAGTTACCCTTGTCAGGCAACCCCAACAAGGTGGGTAGTGACTGAGACAGAGCTTCAGGGGGCTTCAGGGGTGCTGATAGTGTTGTATTTCTTGGTTTGGCTATAGTTACTTGCAGTTCTTGGTTTGGTTATAATTACATGAGTGTGTTCAGTTTTTGACAATTCATTGAATGTTATACACAAATACAGGCATGCACAGACACAAACGCATACACACAAGCTATTTAAAATGTATTTTACTCATAGATTATTGAGTAGGAGAGAACTGATTTTTAAATGCATTAAAGGAGATATTCTGAAAAATTTTATTTTAATGATATAGTCATTGTCCTTCACAACAATAGACTATGACATTACTGTCCCATCATTAGACATGCCCTTTTGGCACTGAAATTCAATCTAATCAATTCAGAGTTTGGAGACTTGAGCATTAGGGAAAGACTAACAGATATAACAACAAATTTGCTAAATAGAACAAATGTCAGCCATATTTGACTACTGTCAATTACTTGTTACTGTTAATTACTGTCAGGCACTAATTATGCAATATGCAACTTCCACATATTTGAACTCTGGGCAGGCCAAGATAGAGATACCCTGGTATAACTGCAACCAATGGGTGATTAGATTTAATCTGCTTGTTAAAAAGACTTTGCGACTGAATCAAGCCCTTTAGGATAAAAACACTATAGAACAAGAAATCCCCCCAAAACGGAAACAATCACATGTTAAAATTTACTTCTTGCACTTGGTACTCTTCCAACAAAGAGCAGAAAATTAGGCCTGTCCCAGAGAGCATCTGAGACCCTGTTAGTTTTGCCAGTGTTTTCAGACACTGTAGCTGCTGAGCAACTTGTTCTGCAGCTGATATTTTCTCCTTAAGTGACATTTCATCATTAGTGCCCTAAGATAGTCACCCTGTTTTCCCTTAATTGATACTTGTACCCAAGAGGCGGAAAATGGCTCAGCATTTCTTGCTAGATTAGGTCAAAACTGACAGAGGAAACAGAGAGAAGATTGCATTACTTATGCCCCTTAAGGTTCTCCTCTGTATCTAAGGAGATTGCCATTTCATAAAATTTCTTATGCTCCCTCAATGTAATTACAATGGCACAGGCATTTTGTTCCTATTTGCTTTTCAGTTTTTTTACTATCTGCCTGAGCATCAGAGGGAAATTCAGAAGCAGTTCCACTAATCTTCAGTTTATTTTTCTTCTATCTCTTTAATTAGATGCAATTGTACCCTGGGACCTTTTTTTCTTAAGTGCTTTATTTAGTCATTTCTGTCAAATTTTTACCTTTCTTTTCATTTGATTGGTGACCAGAAGCATTAAACATGTACCTGGATGTTCAAAGTGAGGTTCCTAAAATTCTGGATTTTTTTTCCCACATCACAGGGTGTTCTCATCAGATTAACATTTACAAATAGTTGCTGTGGTATTTATTCTGATTTAAAGTTAATTAAGAGGCATCCCATGTGCATGCTATGTATTCATTTCGCAGCCTTAGTGGTGTGGTTGTGGATCATTCTTGCAGACTTCTTTACATCAGATCTTTTGGGAAGTGATTATACCTTAAACAAAATCATCCAATTTCCCCAGGATCTGTAAGACAAAACCCCAGCTCTTTAACAGGAACAGCAAGGTCCTCCTAATCAAGCCCTGATCAAGCGTAGCTATCCCACCTAGCCACCAACATTGTATCATTTGATGTGAATATTCACTCCTTTCTTCCTTAAATCTTGTGCTCTCAGCCTGCACTGCTCTTGATACAGCGGTGCCTAACCTTTTTGGCACCAGGGACCAGTTTCGTGGAAGACAAATTTGGGGACGGTGGGCAGGAGGATAGTTTCGGGATGATTCAAGTGCATTACATTTGTTGTGCAGTCAAACCTTTCGGCTAATGATAATCTGTGTTTGCAGCCACTTCCCAGCACCAGCATCACCGCCTCAGCTCCACCTCAGAAAATCAGGCATTAGATTCTGACAAGGAGCACACAACCTAGATCCCTCACATGCACAGTCTACCGGTTGCACTCCCATGAGAATCTAACGTGGCTGCTGATCTGACAGGAGGTGGAGCTTATGAGGTGATGTGAGCGATGGGGAGCGGCAGTAAACACAGATGAAGCTTTGCTTGCTTGTCTGGTGCCTGCCTCCTACCGTGTGGCCAGGTTCCTAACAGGCCACAGACTGGTAATGGTCCACAGCCCCGGGGTTGGGGACCACAGCCTTTTTCTCCCCTCTCTGCCTTTTGGATTCTTATTCATCATACAACATCCAGGCTAACATCACCTTCACCTTGAATTCGGCCCCATCCCATTCTCCATTGCACTCTTACCAGATTGCATCGTAGCCTAGCATGCTTGTGTCTAACTCAACTGCAGTGTTCTTAATAATTTTTTTCAGAAACCATGGGATGTAGCAAGTCTACATCTCAGAGTAGCGGCTCAATTAATATTTGAAGTGTAACATCAGCTGCTTGGCTCCCAATAGGATGGAGTTTAAAAAGTTAAGGTGCCCAGAGAATCAGGGATAGCAACAGGATACCAAGAGCCAAAAAGATCAAGGCTGCCTACCACACACTTAGTCTACTTTCAAAACCTATTTTCCTTATCATTTTCACCTTTTAGGATGGCCACGTACAATGACAATAACTGCTGCAATCTGCCATGCTGCTGACTTGCCAGACTTTGTCAGCAAATGCAGCGTATGCCCTAGATTCCCTGATACAAGTTAAATAAATGCAAAGTCTCATTATCATATTTCCTGTACATAACACCTGCCCCGTCAAAGACAGTGTTACCCAGTGGGGTGGCTGTGGTCAAATTCCTTTACCATGATCTTCCTTTCTCATTATATTCAACATTTTTGAAACCAAGTTTTATTGTACCCCCTCAGCTTATAGAAGAGGTCTGGAGAAATTAAACTTAATAGAGATGTAGAAGTCACAGGATGAAAAAGAAAAGGAAAGTGAGCTGGAAGGAAACTGAAATTAAAATGTTATTTCGGTGAATGGCTGCCGTGGTGGGGACGACAAACAACTGCAGTGCAAGTTAATTACTGACCTGTGATACGAAGGTTGTGCCACACATTACCGGAGCCACCACGGCCACACGTCGTTGCCACAGGGGAACAAACAGACTTTGTTCTACCACAGATCAACATAAGATCTTTCCAGGGGATAGCAATGAATTTCTCAGAGAAATAATATTTGTCTGTGGAGTTGACATGAGCTTTTAGCAGACCTGGGGAAACAGCTTTGCTCATACATGCAGGGAAAGGAATGGGGTCACGTAGCCACAGAAAGGTTCCTGTGTGTTTGGGCAGAGGGGACCTTGGCTCTTCCCGGTGGTTGTGGCAACCAGACAGCTCCCTTGCCACACAGGGCACACCTGGGCTAACACCCATGAAGTAGGAATCTCCTGGCAGGACTATCAGTGCTTGCCTTTAGACGATTTTCCTCACAAAATCCTCAGTGAGAAGCCACGTCTCGCAAGAAAGTCCTTCTATTTAGAGAAAGAATATCAGGCACCTCACAAAATCTGAAACTCAGAAGAGACTATTCTCAAAACAAATGACCCTGCTCAATTCCAAGACCATGATAAATTTGGTCATTTTTTTCCTAATGTAAAGGAAACATAAGGGTTATTCTGAAACGAAAATGTGATATTCTTCACGTTTTTGGAAATATATATGAAGCTCCAAGCATACTTTGATATTGGCCTCAGAAGATATGAAAATCATCATTTCTTTCTACCTCTAACTTAAAATATGCATAGTTCATTGGCTCTTAGAAATACTAGCAAGGGTGAGTTATACATATTTTTAAACAAGAAACTTTGTCAAAGGCATTTTCACACTGGTTTGCTTTGCTAGGCTAAACACACTAGCACTAACTAGTTTCCATCTTTGTTTTCCATTTATATATTCAACAAACATTTTTTTTATTTCAGCACATTATGGGGATACAGATGTTTAGGTTACATATGTTGCCCTTACCCCCCCTCCCCCCAAAGTCCGAGTTTCAAGCATGTCCATCCCTCGGATGATGCGCATTGCGCTCTTTGTATATGCATATACCCGTCCCATCCTCCCCCCTCTTCCCTCCCCCTCCCCCTGCCCAACATCCAGTAGACGTTATTCTTATATGTACACTTACGTGTTGATCCATTAATACTAATTTGATGGTGAGTAGATGTGGTGCTTGTTTTTCCATTCTTGGGATACTTCACTTAGTAGAATGCATTCCAACTCTATCCAGGAGTATACAAGAGGTGCTATATCACCATTGTTTCTTAAAGCTGAATAGTACTCCATGGTATACATATACCACATTTTATTAATCCACTCATGTATTGATGGACACTTAGGTTGTTTCCACATCTTTGCAATTGTGAATTGTGCTGCTATAAACATTCGGGTGCAGGTGTCTTTCTTATAGAGTATCATTTGTTCTTTTGGGTAGATGCCCAGTAATGGGATTGCTGGATCGAATGGTACTTCTACTTGTATCTCTTTATGGTATCTCCATATTGCTTTCCACAGAGGTTGCACTAGTTTGCAGTCCCACCAACAGTGTATGAGTGTTCCTACCTCTCTGCATCCACGCCAACATTTATTGTTTTGGGACTTTTTGATAAAGGCCAGTCTCACTGGAGATACGTGATATCTCACTGTGGTTTTGATTTTCATTTCCCTGATGATTAGAGATATTGAGAATTTTTTCATATGTTTTTTGACCATTATTCTGTCTTCTTTTGAAAAGTTTCTGTTCATGTCCTTTTCCCACTTTTTGATAGGGTCGTTTGATTTTTTCTTGTTGATTTTCCTGAGTTCTAAATAGATTCTAGTTATCAGCCCTTTATCAGATTTGAAGTCTCTACTGTTATGTCAGGAAGCACAGGAACATTTAAAAACATTTAAATAGGAAGACTTACAAGACATATACCTAATATGGGTGCACTGTGATCGTTTTATCTGCCAGATTTCCTTAGCAATTCTTGTCACCTTATTTTTCCTTATTTTCCACTTGACTTGAGGGTGTATGAATAAACCCAGGGTGTTTGAGGGTGCAGGCCCTGGGTGCTGTCCTATGATTACTTTGAACAGGCTGTGGCACCTTGGGGAAGATGTTCAGAATCCCGAGTTTCAATTATCTCTGTTCTGCAGCATGGAGACTGTATCATAGTGCCCACTCAGTTCTTCCTGGCTCAAACATTTCTTAATGTACTTTTACTTTTAATGCTGCTGATGTGAAAGAGATGTCAAAAATACACTTTCTAACTCAAAAGGGCAAGCTGCTGAGCCTTCATGTAATTAACAGAGTGCAACAAATAATTGGCAGAGCAGCGATGAAATTGATGATTAGATGCTCACTCCTGTTTGCGTGTTTGCAGTATGAGTTGGGAAATCGAGCCCAGAATACCACTGAATTCAGCAGAGCCAACGTTTGTGTGGCTCGTACGAAGTGCATTCTCATTACTGCTTCCTGTTTTTCAAACAGGATTGAAAGTGGAACTAGCGCAACATCATGATGTATTCTTGCTCTTCTCTTAGTACATATAAAATCAGGAAGTCTAGAGAAATAGTGAAGCCAGTCCTAAGTGATTTACATTTCAATTTATAACTGAGGAATATTTATTTGGAGAGTTTTGTAAAATCAATGGATATCTTAGACACATGCAAAATGAACCGGTTCTTCGATATTTTCATTAGTCATTCACCAATGCTCTGTGTGCCTCCTGTAAGAACATAAATGCACAAGGCACTAGTGCTTTCTCTAGCAAAATTTAATAATAACAATAATGAGGATGACATGAGTGGATGACATGTTCTGGGAAGAATAAGGGGAATACTGAACAGGCATGTAGATAAAATAAAATCTAAAGCTGATATAACTTGTAGTTAACAACGTGCCTGATGTTACCAAGTTGCATAGAAATAAGCATTAATGGATATTATTGATTTTACAATCTACTAAATCTAGAAAATTGAGGGTAAACGAGGAGCAAAAAGATGGGTGGAACAACAAGATGTGATGTAAAATATTGTTGGAATAATAATGCAGAAAGACTCACAAAATTAGAGCTCGTCATTCCCTTTTAGAGTAAAACCTGAAATTGATACAGATGTTCCTGAAAGCACGACACTCCCAGGTGCTGGGAGCCAAGTTGAGATGGACCCTGGGATATGAGGGTTTCTTTAGAGTTAAGGTTGAACAGGCTTTGCAATGGGGTTTGTTCCCCTAGAAACTTATTTCATAAAGACTCAAAATCAGTAAAAAATAAGACCACCATGGCAGGGCCATCACGCCACGCAACTCTAGGAGGCACCATTTGGTAGAATGCAGTGTTAACACCTCAGAGAAGGTAGTCATAAACACAACTCCTCTGAATTTACATAAACAGTGGACTGATCCATACTCTTCTACTCTAAGATATTTCTCCCATGGACCCAGAAGAATTTCAAGTTTGAGATTCAAATAAATGCCTCCTTGGGAGTCAAGGGGATGTCTGACTAATCATTTCTAACATTATGTTAAGTAGTCTAATCATCCCCCTCCCGCATGTATGTAAATGATTCACTGGGAGAATGTGTGTTTTTAAAGGACATAGTTAAGGAAGAATGGATGATGGAAATATCAGAAATTTTGACTGTGGATGAGATGAGGCCGGGGTGGGTGCTGCAGCGGGGGCTTTGGCCACCAAAATATGACAAGGATTGTCGGATACCTGGTAGAGGATCAAAGAGTGTTAGGATTTAGGCCAGGGGACAATGGAAAGTTGAAAGAGAATAAAGAAAAGAGTTTATTAAGTGGGACTTTATTAAGTGGGATCCACATACAGCTTGCAAAATAGGACCTATAAACAGCTCTATCTATTTGGTATGAGAGGATCCTAACAGGGTAAATGAGAACAAATCATCTCTGAACCCACAAGCACAGCAGACACAAGTACCACAGCCACTGGGACAGCTGTCGTTTCGGTCTTGTCAGATTTCCATTCTCCATCCTCCCTCCATCCTCCTGCACCTCCCTCTGTCCTGCGGTGGGGTTCTGCTTCCCTCTCAATCACCTCAGTTCTCAATTCAGCGTAGAAGACATCCGCGTGTTACATACACCCAGGAAAGCCCACGTTCTCTCCCCCAGAGTGTCTAGAATTCCAGCCCCTCGCAGAACTGGTTGCGTGAGAAGGGAGAGGGCTGGGGGTCAGTCATTCAGCCAGAAGGGAGGCGAGCGACATGCTCACACTCAGCCACAGAGGGGTCAAATGCCACCGTCCCCATGAAATCCATTATTTCTTGTTTCCTTGAACTTCCCTGATACTTTATGTCCCCTTCATGACCATTTTGATATTTATTTTATAAAATCACAGTTAGCTGCATTTCTTTGCATTGCTGAGCCCTTTGCCAGAACTGCCCACGCTGCCCTGGCAGCGCCTGCATAATCGATCTTCTCCTGCAGACTTCTCTCTCCCCACCTCCTAGTCCCACCTGAGGTGGATACTGTGGCCCCACTCTGCCCCCGCCACCTGGGCACAGCCCTGTTCTCATCGAATTATTGATTGTTTCTCTGTCACCCTCACCAAACTCTAGGGCACTTGGTAAACAAAGATTATCTCCAATGTCTAAGGCGATGCCTGTCACTTAGAAGAATCTCAACAAATGTCAAAATAATAATTTTTTTCTGCTGATATGCATCTTTAAGAAGAGCTTTTGTGTCATCTTTTCATATTCTTTTCAGAGCAATGTAGTGCTCTGCAAAATTAGAAATCCCCAAATGTTTAAAAATATGAGAACCTTTATGAAATCGTATCAAGTGAACGACATTGTGGAGCAAAGCTGCGGGAAGCTGAGAACAAGCAGAGTGCCGGGGGTACCAACAGAATGTGAGGATGGGGTCAGATGGAAAAGAAGTGATGGCTAGAGGAGAGAAAGAGTGAGGAAATTAAATGATATTAACTCTGTGGTAGGGGGAGAGAAAAATCTGAGAAAGGAAGATCTTGAAAACGTTTTCTGCAGCCTGTCCCTGCGAAAACAGAGGCGGGGAAGCCAGAGAAGGGGCTTTTTATGTAATCTAGCCTTTTGACAGTAACACAGCACTAGGCAAATTATGGGTTGATTGTGAAATCAATACAAGAATGCAAATTTTGATTTGACACTGAAGTTTGTGCCGCTTTGGAGGAAGTAACGAGTCCTATAAATGGCACAGGGCTGGGCTATGTAAATACGGTGGTCTGACGCTCTTGATCAGATGGTGACTTCAGCTTGAGTGATTTCCCCCACCAGTATTGCAAACATACAGTCCTATTTCAATAGATTCAAACTATTATAAATAATATGGAAGTCGAGCCTTGAGTGTACTTTGGGGAGAACTCAGAGGAGAAAAGATTTTTCTAGAAAAAGATAAGATTTTCTTTTTTTAAGTACTTAAAATTTTTATTTCATACTCATTGAGAGAATTCTTTTATTCTCAATTAGATAATTTTTATAATACATTACTCACGTAGGCAAGTAAAAATGAAAATAAGAACAAAATAAATTGGTTAAGAAATTCCTGAAACAACTTTCCTATAAACAACTTTATGAGTTATAACTGAAGTATCATAAAGTGCTAGTAAAGTGTACAATTTGTTCATTTTTAATATTTGTATGTGCCTGTGAAACTATCCCCACAATCAAGATAACAACTATATCTATCACCCCCAAAAGTTTCCTCGTATTTTGTGTAATCCATCTTTGCTTGCACCCTCACTGATCAGCTTTCTGTCACCACGTTAGTTTGCGTTTTTAAGAATCTTGTATGAGTGAAATTACATAGTAAGTCTTCTTTCTTTTGACTGGCTTCTTTCACTCAGCAGAATGAATTTGCAATTTATCTATGTGGTTGTATGCATCAAAGGTCTGTTCCTTTTTATTGTTTCTTGTTTTCATTGTGTAGATAAACTAAAACTTGTCTATCTATTCACTTGTTGATGGACATATAGGTCTTCTTTTTGGAATAAAATACCTGCTCCTCTATCTCTTTCTGCCAATATTTTTGAGAAAATTATTAGTCTCTCTGATCCTCATTTTTCTCCTCTATAAAAATATGGGCTTAATGTCTATTTCATAGGAGTTTTGTAAGGATCAAACATTGAGAACATTGCTTAGAACATAGTAAATACTCAATGTTAACTTCTTTTTGTCATTCAACTGCCTTACTGTTATTAATTATGAAGTAGCAATTTTCCTTCTGTTAAAATGCTTACTTTTCTATTTATGTTATGTCCGCCTAGCTTGACCATTACAATGATTCTAGCCCCATTATGTGCCAAACAAATATAAGGGTACCTATACAATTAGCTCCTTAAAATATGATTCTTCTTTGGGCTTATATTGGCTTCGATGGCTGACTAGTCACAGTTTTGTCCAGTGTGCACACATGCCCAGTGCCTGTTATGGGATGTCTATATAGGTAAGGCTTGGAGACAGCAATCAGGCTAGAAGGGGTTCTGCTTCCAGAAGGTTAGGAGCTGTGTTTGCATTTCAACCGTTCTATTTGTAATGAGTTCATTTGAGGGATTTGAGGGGACGGGCAGTTGAAGATGATTGTGGAATTTGGAAAGCAGCTAAAGCTTTCCCAGCACACCCACTGAAGCTACCACAGTGAGGTTCTCTTCATTTTCTTTTTCCAAATTATTTTTTCCTCATTTTTGCTCCTTTAAAGTGCCCACACTAAATTTTCTTTTCTAAACCAGACCCCTTTCATTAAAATAAATGGTCCTGATTTTCTCTTTCTTCCTATTTTTTACAAATATTATGTCCAACTAAACTAACAAATCTAGTTCAGATGGCAGATGGCAGTGGACGAAGGAATTTTAATTTTCCCCCGTGGATATTGTGAGTGCAGGTGGGGGCTGTGGGATCTGTTCGTAGTTTTGCTCTGACACTAATTCTACTCACTTAAATTTGACCTTATTCATGTAGATTTTTGTTTACTAAGAAAGGGTGCTGGTGGTAGCACATAGGGAGGAGGAGAGAACAGATCAGTGAAGCTATGAATGAAAAAAGCATACATCCTAAAGACGATTGATTGGCAACATCATTTCTATGTAAAGAAGACTGTATCTCATTGCTATTAGGAGTTTCTTAATGGAATTAGGAAACACAAAGACTATGGAGGATGTGTTGTCTATAAACTCCTGAGGTGCTCTGTCATGCATAGTACTGTCCAGATACAGAGGTCCCACTGAAAAAATAACTACAAAGTAATTACTTTTTCCTTCACTACTCAGAAAGCTGAAGACTTTTTTCTCTATTTAATTTTAATATCCTAAGGATTAATAGGGACATCCCTCCACCAAGTTTTTCATGGAAAAGCCATATATTTAAAATAACATTACACTTTTTACATTTTATCAGGTAACACTGTAATATGCAGAAATCTACAAATTCTGATACCTCTGTGGAAACAGTGACTTCCACCCGCCAAGCCACAGGAGCTGTGCAAATGAGAATCAAAAATGCCAACAGCAACCATGACAGGCTCAGCCAAAGTAAATCCATGATCCTCACTGATGTTGGGAAGGTCACTGAACCCGTAAGTCAAAAACCCCAAATACTCCAAGTTCCCTATCAGACAGAATTTTGTTTAAAAAAAAAAAAAAAAGCTAATTAGCTCTGTTTTATTTGTTTTCCTAATGTGCATGAGAAAACTGTTTTTGTAATGCATTTTATCTTGCCTACTTATAGTCGTAATAATATCCCCAGTTGCAAGAGAAGAGCTGGGCTTAATCCAGAGTGATAAAGTGGATTTGGAGCTAGACTGAAGAGCACCTTTGACTCATTTTAAGGGCCTCTACTATCATGCTTCAGTGTCATAAAAATAATGAGGTTATGCTAGCATGCGGTGTTTGTACTTCCAAATACAGTACATCACTTTGAAAAGCCAGAGGCTAAAATTAGCTAAGAATGAATTGAGGGGAAAAAAAAAAAAACTTAAAAAACGTGAAAATCTCTTCCTTAAAATCTTTTGATAATATAAGATACTAGAAATTACATTTTGATTTGAAACGGGCTGAAATGATTGAAATGGTGCGGCTATTTAAGGTTTGGAGAGGAAGCCATTTTGTCTGGATAATGTGTCATTAGGAAGATTTGAAATAAAATAGTTAGAGATGAACTCTACTGCCAATTGTGTCGCTGGCCCTGCACGCATCCTGAGCCACTAAACCCACTGATTGCGATGAGTCTCCTCTGGTTAATTTTCTTCCATAATGGTGGTAACTTGCAGCTGAGGCCATAGGATGTTACAAAATTATTTATGCAATGTTAGCCACTCTTTTGGACCCCAGATCTATTTTGTTTCTCACAGTGAGAGCAAGAGCAAGAAATAGGTTAGCTAGGGACAGGCTGAGTCCCAGTCACCATGCAGAAACATGTGAGCTATTAATTGAGTGTTCTGTTAATATCGTGGGGGCCTATGAAATATTCAGCTCCCTAACTGAGTTATTAAATGAGATAAACTTGCTGAATAGCATGTTACCCATTCTATTTATTCCCCATTTTTCACTCGAAAAATGAACCCACAGCAATCTCAGGAGCTTGAGAAATATGTGATTTTAATCATTCTTTCCTCAGGTGTTGTAGACAAATTTAGCATGAGGAAGCCAGTGATTATATTTGGGGAGTGAGAAATACCTCCTTAGATAAGGTAACTAATGAGATATGCATTTTCCTTTATTTACTTTCTCATTTAAAAGTATTGTCTGCTGGGAGGCACAACCCTGCTAGCCTGACGTTGCTTTTCAATCAGCTAAAATGTTTCTCCACTATGAACTTGAGACAGTGGTTAGAGTCAATTATTGGAATCTCTATAATGTATTATCGGTAAGAACTGTACCTTTGAAAAAGTTTAAAAGTTAAGTATATTTAATGATGCCTAACATATTTTATTGGCTGTGTTTAACAAAAGGCACTATGCCGCAGTTGTTTTTGACAAGCATGAAAACATCACAGCATGAGACTGCAAAAGGAATTATGGAGAGAAATTACAAGTGATCCATCTCTCAATGAATTATCCACCTCAATAGCCCGCAGAACTCAGCTACCAATTAACACCTACTTTATTACATGTTGGGATGTACTTAATAACTTTCATGTGTTTATGCACTATTACCTTGACTGATGCCTCTTGTACAATTAGGCATAATTGGCATATCAATATGCAAAAGTTAAAAGGATTAACCCTCTTAAAACTAATGAGCATTTCTGTATCCAGCTGCTAAATGAGACAAAATTAGCATTTTTCACTTTTGGGCAGGATTTTATCATGCAGTTTCTCATTGTTGATATTACCTTGTTACATAACTTTAGTTTGGGGGGTTGTATGCTGGACTGCTACAGAATAAGAGTATTCCAAAGTTAAATTAGCTATAATTATCCCAGCTTTTGTTTCCGCATTCTTAGCCTGGGCAATATGTATTCCTCGATAAGGAACAAAAATAAAAGTTACTTTTGGTTATGTGTGCTCAGTGCATAATTATATAAAAAGGGTATTTTAGTGAGGATGTGTCATTTCACCGAGAAAACTTGGCTCAGAGACACTGTATTGAAAGCTTGCCATGGCACTAATTTTCTTTCTGTCTCAGTTCTTTTCATCTCTTTTTTCCATGCACAATTTTCTGACTAGATACTGACAGAATGTAAAGTATTTTGGCATATTTATTCAAACAAGCCTGTTAAAGTTATCTGCTCAAGCTAAACTAAGAACTTGATTTTTCAGAAGTTGGATGATGGGGTGAGGTCAAGGGGGAGATTTTGAATTTGGGAGAAGTGGAAAGAGATGTAGACTAAAAATGTATGCATGGGAAGCATGGTTTGCTGTAGCAGAGACACATGTGTAATCTGTGCAGAAAGAAATTAAGAGCACTTAGAGATCATGCATCATATGTTAAGCATCCTATTTAATATATATGACATACATATATACCACTCGTTCACTAGTATAACAATTATGCAAATCTAATATGGACTTACTGGACTATGTAATCACACAGGAATCCGATATTACATTCATCATGATTTCATTTATTACAAAAATGATAAAATGTTCTAGGTCAAGTCACTTATATAATTTTGTCATTAACTCATCCTCTTTCTTATTTTGTTCAATTAAAAATATTTTTAATATGACTGTGAACTTAGAACACAATGTAAAATTCTACTAAGTATGTACTAAGAGCATCTATTCTTAGTATCTTAAATGGAGGAATAGTTTGAAATGCCAATATAAGCATTTATCCAACCCAAACCTATGCAAACACAGGTGAATTTATTTGTTAAATTAGAAATTTTGATGACCCAAATGTTGCAGGGAAGCATTTATGTAAAACAGGTATCGATGTTCCATTAGTATTTATTGGTGATGGGCATCATTTTCTTTAGACACCAAATAATCATTTTCATTTGGTTAATAAAATCAATGCCTTTTCAAAATTCAGATATGTTACCTTGATATCTGAGAAATGTTGGAGGAGTGGGAAATTTAGAAGGGGGGACATGGTTTGCAAGAAAATTTTCCATCTGTAAAGGAGATCTGGAGAGCTCCACTTGGTGGGCAAAGAGTGCTCTTTGGTCTCAGTGATTTGTTGTCCTGTCCTAAGCACCAGAGGGAGACCTCTTAAAGGTGGACAGCTTATTTACCAAGATGCGCCAAACAGAAAAAAAGCAGAAGGCTGAGTGCGAGTATATGGGGGCAAATGAACTGTGCCTGTTTAAGGGCTAAAAAGGTGACTGTAAGATCCAGCAAATAGCTAAGGCAAAGGGTTTAATGTGGCTTTCATGTTATTTATAAAAGGAATGCTCCCCCCTACCACACAGTTTAGAATAGATATTAATGAAGAGTTTAAATAGCCCGAATCAGGAAACTGCAGATAGGATTTGCAGGCAGGAGCAGTTTCGGCATTTGATGCTGGTGTCTTAAGCAGCACCATGTATGAATATTCACTGTTTCCATCTTGTAAACCCCACAGAAGGGCATTACTTCATTCATGGCCATTGTGAACAGGAAAGTAGCTTTTTATTGGAGTTCAGATAAAGAATTCGGTTGAGCCATTCCTAAGCGTTAACGTACAAGACTCCTTTTACTTCCATTAACAGACTGTGTTTGTTCATTTGTCTTTTTAATATATTATCAGGAAAAAGAGGAAACAATTTTCTTTTGTTTCTTACTTCTGCGATTATAGGATACTTGCCAAAGTTGTGGCTAGCCAAAAAGGCAGACATAAAAATTGCTACTAAAAATATAAGCCTTCTGTTTAGCAGAGTTTTTGAGAAATATTATGAGATTGTAGGGCTTGTCCGTGTTTACTTCAAATCAAGCTTATAGTTAGGTTTGAGGCTTTGTTTGTATAAATTGTCCTGAAGTGGATCCTGATATTTAATTAAAATGACACTAAATCACATTGAATTGATAAGACTTGGCATCTCAAACAAAGGTAATTGCCCGTATTGGTTTTGTGCAAAAATAGCACTGCTTGGAAAATGTGCAGCCAACACAGACTGTCAACTCCATTTATAGATCAATATGTGAAAACCATTGATCAGGCAGGCATGTGTAACAGTAACACTTTGCATTTATTTGTTGTTTTTATACCACATTAAGGCTTACAGGATTATAGGATTCCTAAATATTTTGACTTCCTCATAAATATATGATCTGTTGCATGTTAATTAAATGGGAGTCTGCAGCCATTTCTAAAATTGTTTTTAGTTTGATGATTTCCTTTTATTGCTGTGGATCGTATGATCTGAAAATGGATTAGTTTCCTTCTGCATAAAGATTATTAAAGCTTATTTTAATGTGTCCTATTTAGTGTGAGATGTGACTGCCTTTTTGCTTTGAAAAATATAGATACAGACAATTATTTTCTCTTAGCGAGTGGCTGATCTTTTTTTATTAACTGGGCATTCTCGGCGCTCAGGGTAGAATTATTTCCTGACATATTTTGCACAGCCTGTAGATAACGGGTCTTCTTGATTTCCCCGATAGAATTTGTTTTTTTTTCTTTCCTTTTTATCTAGCTCTCTAGTACAGACATCTGATCAAACATTATGTAGAAAATAAACTGATCATCTCAATTAAACTCTAGACACACACAGATATAATTTGAATTCTATTTTTCTGATTCGAGAACCAGCCTTATGAACTGTTCTTATACACTGCCTTCTGCAGTTAAATCTTGCTTATCGCATCAGTGTAAGGACAGTGTTTTGTTCCTAATCTTTATTGGACTATTGTGGATGACATTTGTAAGCCATTTTGGTTTATAAGGAAAAGCTGGAGGACAGTGGAGTGAGACTCTCCATAGATCCAAGCCTCTGATACGACTACACAATAATGTGTCTTCCACTGCAATTTTCTTTGCCACCGAGAGGGCAATTTTGTTGAGAAATCTTTTTATATTGTCTATATACATTAGGAGTGCTGCTTTCCAGACAATATTTAACTTTATATACAATATTAAAAAAACAAAAGAAACGAGATTTCAGAAACCAGCAACAAACAAACAAACATGAAATTCAAAGGTTACCTAAGGTAACTAGTCTGATGTTGTTTGCAGTCATGCTGTAGACCAGATGAAAAAGTTTTTTAGCTAGAATTTTAACTTTTTCCACACTATGCCCCAGGGGGAAGAAGATTCAAAAACCACCAGAGATTTCTTTCCTTGTCCTTGCCACCCCACGCCGTCTCATGCTGTGAAAATCTGTAACTCTATTTACCGAGCACACATTAGACTTGCCAAAAGGTGCAGAAAGTTTAGGACGACAGTGGTGAAGAGTCCGTACTTCAAAGAAACAGCCAGGGCTCTTGCATCCACGTATGAGGCTGTGCCGTTTCATTTTTAACTTGAGCATAGCTAAATTTGTTTGTAATCTCCTACTGATTGAACATGGCGCTGAATGTACATGAGATACATTTTTTTAAAAGTTAGTCCTCTGATTACTAATTTGAATCCAAAACTCTAACCTTGTTAGCATCTGGACTTATTTCCATAATAACAACCCCTTCAGAACCTACAAAGTAATGAATAATTGACAACAAATGAAATGTTTTGATAGTTGTCGGCACAAAGCATGTTTAATGTTTTGTGTTGCTTCCTAGCTAATTATGTAGATGACACATTTGTCAGACCTTGACTGCCATTAGAAACGTGTTTCCAGAGGGGAGAAAAACAGGCTATTCATAGAGTAATTAACTAGAATGCTCAATGACCTGTGAGAGATTCAAATCGCTGCCAGTTCAGACATTGTTTTGTTACAGAGCAGAGGGGTAATTAAAATTCCAAATTACAGTCCTATGATGGAGCATTTGTTTGTTGACAGTATACTCTTACTCTAGTTTGTTAATTTTTTTTTAAATTGCTTCTAATCCATTTTATAGCTTTAGGAGTTCCGTCTTTGAATTTACTGACAACTAATATTACGGTAAATTGTACTTCAATGGAGTACTGCCTGCCTCGTAATTTCGAGGGACCGCAAGGTGGGTGGGATAAAATAGCTCCTTCCCAAAACTGACATATCAGGTGCTGTCAGTGGGAATGCCACTAAAGTGGAACATCTTGTTAAATACACTGTTTCTAATTCTATATTAGGAGGAACTGTCCTGGTGGTGGAAAATACAGAGATAAAAAGGGAAAGCAAAGGTGAACAGCTAGAAAGGAGGAAGAAACCTAATCTCCCAGTGAGAAATGATTGATTAAGTGTTCTGCTACTAAGAAGGAGAGAAGAGTTAGAACTGAAGATGATTTGAGGAAGGGTGTTGAGATTGCAGTGCTGAGTTCAATGCAGAAGATGCAACAGTCTGTGGAAAAGCTCACATGGATCACTCAGAGAGTGGCATGTTGGACAGAAATACCTTCCGTTTCAGGTCAGCATCCCAACAAACCGTCGGGAAATATTCACCACCCATGAGATTTTTCAGGGATAATGTCGGAATAGTTTACAAATCTAGAGGGATAAACTCGTCAAAAAAAAAAAAAAAATTCAGCTCCAATGGAACATTTATTTAGGTTGCTGAAAGTGAGAATATAGTTTTATTAAAAAGACCTGACAGAAGTCACACGGTGTTTGATGCCGGCGAGCTGACAGAGGCATCCAGCGAGCGCTGATTATCCCGAAGTCACTGTCAGCCAGGATTGATTTTCACTTTCCCCGTTTATGTAACGGTTCCTGTAATACAGCTGACCCCGAATCACGTTACCTTGTCACTTCTCTGCATGGATCAAGAAGAGATGAGCTGAAAATAGCTAGACGCTGACCTTGAACTTGCCGGAAAAGTGAGAAGTGACAGTGGGGCTTTTCTACAGTTCATGTACAGAGATGAAGCCACTGTTCCTCTGCTGAGTTCACTGCAGCAGCACAAGAGGGCAGAGCAGTACTAGAGATTACAGGTGAAATAGCTTCTGCTCCGGCATGGGAAGACTCTGAAACACAGTTAGAGCCAGAGGTCTCATTTTTACGTCTTAGTGTAGACATAAAGGAGAATTACTGATGAATCAAAATCTCAGGTCCCCTGATGTTCATAATCAGTAATTTAAAAGTGTACATTCTAATTAAAAAAGGTTACCTAATACTCTGTGTGCCAGCAACTGTGCATTTCCACTAAATTATTTGCAGTGTCTCTTATTTAATTCATATAATACTCTTCACCCTTAAAATAACTTTGGAACCATAGTCGATATTATTAAGAGAGTTTTAATTTATGGCAAACTCCCAAGGTGATATGTGTCAATTTAGGTACAATTGTATCAGAAGATGGGAACTTTTCTTTCATACTTACTAAGTATTAACATCCAAAAATTAAAATTGGAGAATGTTATATAGTGACATTCACAAATAAGTAAAATGCAAGCTGGAAAGTAGTGTTTGCCATTTGTTTATATCTTGTACATTTTAGCGTTTTAATACCTGCCTCAATTTTCAAGAATGTCTTTTAGTAGATCATCGTTATAACCTTGATTAGTCTAAAACACAGTATGTCAAAACTTGTCCTTTGCTTGCTAGCACTTAGTTAAACTAAATCATTGTTGCACTGAGGCTGAATGTTTCTGATAAATGGCACTCAAAAAACTGGCCAAGTGAAGCAGAGAACTGAAGCAGGTTGAGGAACAAGAACAAACACTGACTCAGTGATCCCCTAGGTTGTAAGTACCTTATGTATGGGCACAATAACGTCTTTGCATGGGTGATAAAACAATAATATTTTTGCAAATGTCCACAGTAACTAGATCCTTTCTTGCATATAGTAGATTCTATATATAGTATATTAGGCACATCTCTGTATCCATGCAGATACAGAGTATATATACACATATCTACACATATGTAAAGAGAGATGCATATGTATATAATATATGTTTGGACTTATTTTTATATTCTAGGAAAAATAATCATATATGTATATTTACAAGCTAAAATATCAAGATTGCTTTAATATTCCTCTCTTGTAGATTTAACTCAGGACAAACCAACAGTGATAGGATCAGAGAAATAAGTAGAATTCCAATATGCTTCAAGGATAGAATGAATAGGATATCATTCTGTTGCTAAGAAAGTGGCAGAAAATATTCAGAATACCTGTATCATCACAGAAATCTGTTACACCTAGTTTTTGTCCTCTAGTAGAAAAAAGGCGTAAGTTATCTGACTTAGAGGGATTTGATATTTGGGGAGGAGGTATATGGTGGGAGGGTGGTGTGTTTATAGGTATACAATTTGTGTGTCTAAAAATGACACCTCTGAATGCAATCCTCAAGCACAGTTGCATTCTTTGAAAGTCATACAATTGCTTTGCCTTTCTGCTCCCCACAGCGTGCAGATCTCCAGCATGCTCTCTCCTAGGTGACAGGAAGCCCGTCCCTAAATAGTTGATTAGCCTCTGCTTCTGAGGTCAAAGCAGACATAAAGGTGTTGGTTGCTAACACACTTCCCCAGAGTTTTGTTTTTTTGTTTGATTTTTTTTTTCTTTCCTTTGCCTTCAGTGGGTAAGGCTTTTAATAAGGGACTCCAGTCCCTGATGTGTTCAGATTCGGTTTATTGTTACCATCTGTTTAATTACCCTCTCAGGTTTGTGTTGGGAAGCATGAAAGTATTTCATCCAGCCTTTGAATCCCTGTGTTCCTGAAGAGATGTGGGTAAAGTACATGTCAGTTTTCAAAGAGCATATTAAAAACTGATAAGCAGAACCATCTCCAAACAATAACATGTAAGGCAAGGCTTTATTTTTTTTAAATTAATGCATGTTGCAACTAATTAGCAAATGTACAGCAATGTGGCACTTTCACAGAAATGATGCCATCTTCTGTACATGCAATCTCTTATGCTCCTCCTTGGAGGTGATGGATTTTTATGATTCCTATTCACTTCCAATGCTTTGACAATAAGTTTATTGGGGGAAAAGATATGGGATTTGAGTTGCAATAGGATATATAGTTGTCATATGTCAAGCAGATTTATGGATGTGCTAAAGTTAAAGAGAACTCATGTACTCAAAGAACAAGGACAGAATCTTTGGGGAAACATGAAAAAACCCAGAGGAAATTCAGAGTTACTTTATTTTTTCTCCTATGCCTCTTACTCATCCTCATTATTATTATGATTACATTGCATCCTTTTTTTATTCCTGGAGAAGCACCAATATGTTGCTTCTGGTGAGGACTGTATTCGCCATTATATCTGGTTCATTTCTCCATCAGCAACATCCATTGATTAAAAAAATTACACTGGCTGACACAGACGTCTCATCGGTTTATGTCCAAATTATTTTATATATCAGTATTAGGGTGAAATGCAAAGTAATATAAAATGAAACAAAATGGTATTTGAATATGCAATTATCAAAATGTTTTAGAGTTCAGACAGGAACTCTGCAAAGCAAAAGGAAATAAATCAGGTGTTTTTACTTCCTAAATCAAAGAAGCCAAATGACTACTAATGTTTCCCTTTTATTTATCCCTTAGGAGGTGATTTCAGTAAGTGAACTTTTTTTTCCCTGAGATTCCAAGATGTTATCAAATTAGGGATATGTTTGAAAGTGTTCAGAAATGTAGTTTTGTTTTTATGTAAGTGCCTTTCCACAGTACCATAAATATAAATGCCCAGAGTACTATTCCCTTTTTGTTCCTTTATGAAGAAACCAGTACTGTTCTTGCCTTATGTTCTTGCATTATCTCTGTGAAGGAAGAGGAATAGTGATGACACCAAACTTTCCTCCACTACTTTTGGACACCAGACCTGCTTTCTTTCCCACAGGGTAAAAGAAAGCTGCAGTCTTCGTATTTCCAATGAGAAGGGACATGTGTCTCCTTGCATTGAATCGTCTTAGATCATATCATGTCGCACATAGTGACCCAATATAGGAAGACAGGAAAACAAAGTGACAGTTTCATTTGCTCTAATATAAACTCCAACATCAAAACATGGAGGCAAATCCTAGGGGCCCACTGCCCAATCACACCAATTAAATAGCAAGAGCTGATACTCTGTACCTAAATAAAATGTATTCAAGGCATATTCTATAATCAGCAGCGAAAGGTTAATGAATAAATAAGCTTAGCTCAGGTTAGACAAACTGAGTGTAACTACCATTGTTTTTAAATCCGTGAGAAAGTGAATCTGGCAGATACTTGATAATACATCACACACTGTGGTCTTACCTATTGATCATAGGCTGACAATGGGTAACCTTTCATGGCAACTTCCTCTTTTACCATGAATTATTGACAGTGTTAATGCCAATAACACATGATCAAATAGACAGGAAAGAAATTTACATTCCTGGATGTGCTATTCTTAACTTCCGTGACTTTAATGTCAGAAAGAATGAAAGAAAGGAGGGAGGGAAGAAGGGAGGGAAGGAAGGAAGGGAGGGAGGGAGGGAGGGAGGGAGAGAGGGGATGTCTTCTTTCTTGCCTTAAAAATACTAATGAATTAGCTTTTGCTTTTATAGAAATTATTAACGTGTCATCCTTATAATTCTCAACCACAACACATTCTGGGTACTAACGCCATACGTTTAAGGGAACATTGCTGCTGTTATTTTCATCCTCGTGTCCTCCATTAGTTTACAGATCCCAGGAAATGTTACCTGGTGTGTCCTTAGGTCCCTGCAGTAATAATTCCTTCTCGCCATCTCAACCCTGCCCCTGTGTGTGTCTAAGAGTCCCCAAAGTGGAAAATGGGAGAACGGGTTGACAGTTTTCATCTATTCATTTATTTATCCACTTATGTATTCATTCAACAGACAGTTATTGGCACTTACTATGTCAGAGACTGCTTTGAAGGCTGGGGATATAAAACAAAAAAATTCTCTGTCCTCTCTTGGAGGTTAAATTCAAGCGAGGTAGAAGCCTTATCCTGGTACAGCGCAGACTCAGTTGTTATCTTTCTGGACGTCCTTATTGTCACTGCCACTGCCTCTTCCTCACTGTTAACTAGTATTGGCATGATGTACTGTACATTTTGCCATGAATATTGTACACAATGCTTAAAAATGGCCTGTGAAATAAGAGACTTTTACTATCTCTTCACTTCCTGTGAGTTGTGAGTCTCAAGTGGCCATTTTTTTTTTTAAATTAGAAATCGTGGGAATCCCATCTGATTTTAACCTACTTTAAACTATTTTTTGCACACTTTGACATATTTTCCATGTCTTGTCTCTTTTGGGATACACAAGTTACCAAAGCACTTTCTTTGGTTAACAAGTCCAGCTGCAAGTATTTGTGTCTGGTTAAATTTATAATGTCTCTTTTATTTATCATCTGTTCTTGCTCTCCTTCCCTAGTACTTATTGAATTTATGATAAATTTTTAATTGAAGTTATAATAATAATTTAAAAGTTAATATGTTTACTTGATGTCTTTGTTTTTGCTTTCAAAATGAAAACTGAACATTGACTTAATTTAGACTTTTACAGATCATTCAAAATTCTCATCAAGTTCTTGACTTAAATATTTTACTTTGATCTTTGCCATTGGGGTGTAGCTGAGCGTTGTCCTTCTAGTACTTATGATTTATGGAATTTTATGGGGTTGATTGTGGTTTGTACATGATCTAATTTATGAACCTACCAAAGCAGTTTACTATCATTGGTGATATTCTTATCTTTTTAGGAGGAGCCTATCATTGCAGCCCTTAAAATACATCACTGGCCATAATACTAAAACAAAGGTAACCACATTAACCATAAGGCAAAAAGGAGACTGCTTAGGCTCTCTTGGTACAATGAGCTACCTTGAGGCTTACTCCATCCAGGAAAAAAAAAAAAAAAAAGCCTTTTGAAGAGTAATTTATTCTAATTACATAGATACAAGGTCAAGGTACAGTAACACCAGGTATTGAAATTAAGTAGTCAGTTAACAGTTAGTTCTGCCTAAAGCAAAGCACATCTTCCATCTTTCTGATAACTTAATCGTGCACAACACAGGCTCTCTTGCGACTTCACAGCTCCTTATTTCTCTCACGTATGCATAACTGGACAGCAGTCTTGCTGTGAGAATGGACAAGGAAACCCAGATTGGATTCAGGATACGTTAATGACAACTGTTTCTTACTTTGTGACTGTGAATCTGGGCTTCTCACCATTCCTACTGCCCTTTCTATCTCTGAGTTCCCCATCTCCTGCCTAACTGTCTCAATGAAACCAGACTTGGAAGATCCTTGCCCCTCAAGATCATAAACATGTACCTAGAACCCTGATAGCTTTCTTTCATCTGTGCTTCAAAGACCTGTTTAAGACATTTCCCCACCAAGGACAATGTTGGCTTCACATCTACCATTCATTCTCATGCTACAGTGGGGCTAACGGGTCTAAAGCAGGGGTTACAATCAAGGGACTGTTCCACCAACTCAATATTGCACACAGGTAGCTTTTATTTCGTTGGAATGGTGTTTTCAAAGTTTGGAATTCGAAAGGCTTTAGTTGGAGTTGTGGTGTGTTCCTGCAAATTATGTTACCTGCTGGACCCTGAAGACTTTTGGACTGATAATAGTAAAGCTGTTCCATTGCCTGGCTGTGCAGAGGTGAGGGCATAATGTGTCAAGTCCCAAGATGACAATTGTTAACTGTAAATTTGAAAATTCGGAAGATGACAGTTGTTAGTTATAAATTCAAAGATGGAGTCTCTACCACACTTTACTGAGAGTGTAAACACAGTCTTTGTTATATAGGTAAATATGAATTTTCTTATGCAGGTTTTCTCATTTGGGTTTAACTTCTATTTTTGACTCTTAAGTTATTATAAATTAACAAACATCTTGCTGCCTTTTAAACAACACTAAAAAATAAATGTGATTGTCTGTGGAAATGCTGTTCTCTTGGCACCAACTTATAAATATTCTGTTTATTTTGGGTTATCGATGATTTACCTTTTGTGGGTTTTGTTAAACAGTTCTGAGAACTTGATAAGAAGCTACTTTGTATTTAAGTGAAGCGGTGTGCCTCTAAATCTTATCAAAAAGAATGACCCTAGGCCTTAAGTGAGAGAAATGTTGCTAAGAGTTCACAATATTATATAAAATTTAAATCAACTTAGATTTGACTAGTCATTTAACTATCATCATTTACATTCTTACTGATTAATTTTAAGACTTTCAAACTTTGCTAGAATTTTTATTTCCTTTCACGTTACCATGCAACATCTTATAAGAAATGAAACACACACCCAAAAAATGAACTCCACAAATATAGTCTCAACTCAGCTTCTCAAAACCAAAATTTGTTTCTCTGGAGCATTTGCTTTACCAAATAGAAGGCTTTGTGGAGAAAGAATAGGTTCACATGAGGAAGAAAATGCTCCTTAGAAACAAAGATCAAAGACTTCTTAGAATCTCTATACCTGCAACTGGCCTATTGAATTCAACTTTAAGAAGTGTTGTCTTTGGCCTAGACAGTGTTTTTTTCCTCTTTTCCTTTTAATCGATCTGATATTTTAACATTGTAAGCTTTCACATGAAAAACTGTATTTATGACATCTCTCATAAAATCAGAAGTTCTGGCATTGTGGTGTTGGTTCCACAAAGAATAGGCAATAACCAGCTACAGCTAAGTATCTCTTGTATTGCATTGCCTAGGGTGTTTTTGTTTGTTTTTAGTTTGTTTGTTTGTTTTGTTTTTTGAGGCTGTGTTGACCTGATTGGTCTCAAATTCTTGGGCTCATGCAATCCTCCTGTCTCAGCTTCCAACGTAGTAGTAGCTGGGACTATAGGCGTTGGCCACCGGTTCAGCTTCTTGACATGTATAGATGGGGCAAGCGCCCCCCTAGTTCAAAATAGGACCAGGCCCCCTTCACTAGGTGTTGGTACCTGTCACTTTAGCACATCCTTTCCAATCTTCTTCGCATTTCTGCTGAGAACCATAAGAAACTGAGTTATCATTCGGATAACGGCAAAACTCATATTTCCTTTGAGTATAACTCTTCCAGGTGGTCTCCTAGGTAGGAATATGTTTTTGAAATAGAAAGAAATCATTGTCTCATATATTTAAGTAGTTATTTACATAAATAAAACTTTGGAAAACTTTATCCTCTGCCGATTCCCAGAGACACTAATTAGTGCCCCCCACCAGCACATAAATTGCCAATGACAAATTAAAGATTCAGTCATGGGGAGATGTGGCAAACGTCTGTCCCTGAAGTAGGCCCTCCAGGTTCAATCAGAACTGTCGAGGGCCAGCGTCATAAAGAGGTAATAATGCCCTTGTTAGCTAGTTATGAGAATGGTATATGTTGACTGTTTCGACTAGTAACATTTCACACTAGCCTGGATTAGAATTATTTTTAGGCGATAAAACCAGGTGTAAATCATTCCTTCAAGTAAATGTCCATGATGGAGATTCTACAAAAATTGTAGAAAGTTACTATTATAATGATGCTACTCATTTGTGCAGAGTCCTATTGTCAGGCCTGGCTCTGTCCTTTCCACTGCTCTGTGTGCCTCTTTGCTACTTGCCCATCACCTTTTAGCAAATGGGTTCCAAACACCCACCTATATTCTGAACTATTCTAATTCAAACCACCCTGAACTCTTATTCAACCTGATCTTGATTGATTTTAGCTTCTGATTCATGGACAAATCTTCTTCTGTTACTCTTCCTGCAATAATGCCTGCCGACCTCCATCCTCAGCTGTAACTCATAATTAGCTCTTACATTATAATAATACAAATGTTTACATTTGGGGGCATTTACTATTTACTTGGCATTATGCTAAGTGCTATAACGTAGAAGATTTGATTAAGCCCCCACACCAACAAATAAATGACGGAACTGAGATGTGACTCTAAAGATGTCTGATAACAAATCTCGAGGTTTGGGCATGCTGAACCACGCTCGGCATTGTAGACCCTAAGCCCTGCCTGAAACTCTACTCTGTGGCAGGCTCTTGTAATGACATTCTGCTGTGTTCAACTTGGCCAAGAGAATGAGTGGAAATCAGACATATATTATCTTCTATGCCTATTAACATTCTATTCAACTTTAAAGAAACAATTAAAACTCAGCCTCTTGTCCAAAGTTTTCTCTAACTGGCATTTCCCTCATCTGAATTCCTATAGCAATTATTCATTTGATTAATTATGTAATTATTCATTATGCACAACTTTAATGTATTTCTTTCTGTTTTATTTTGGAAACTTATGGACACTTATAAGGATTATTCAATTTTTTATATTTTCATATTATATATCTCCTGTTAAATTCAAAATCCTTAAACTCAGATACCATATCTAATCTCAATAGAAGCTTGCTGAAAATAAGCATTTAACATTTTTAAAATTTAAAGTACTTCAAAAACTTTGAAATATTAGATGGCTAGTAACATCTAATAATAACTCTTCTAATTTCTATAGAAAATACCCCAAAGACACGGGGGAGGTTGGTGGCAGTGGCAAAAACACTCACAAGAGTAACACAAAAATAGAATCTAGGGATATCTCATAATATAAAGATAAGGGAGCTGAATTAAGGGGGAAAGTAGTAGTCCATCTACGCTGCACCCCATGACCATGAAGTGACCTCATGAAGGCACTGAAGTGTCCATTGAGGCTAAAGTGGGCAGCTCATCTCTTGTACGGCTTGCCTTGTGGTTCGGAGATGACAGTGTGCAAGTCAACCAAAAACTAGGCAAGCATCCCTCTACTGCACAGGTGTTCTTTTCTGAAATAACCAGAATTTTGTTGCTTGTTATCCTCTCTCTTTTTTTTATATCAGTTCAGAGATTGGAACTCCCAGGAAACAATATAGCAGGAATAGTAGGGGTCTGGCAATGGAATTATAGCAACCTCAAGTATTATGTTGTTAAAGATGGATCTGGAGTTACAATGAGCACCAGTAGAAGGGCAGGCTGAGGATTTTATTTTTTATGTATACTAATTACTCCATTACATCAGAGAACCAGGCAGGGAAAGTTGGAGATGATCCCACCTCCACATAGCAAAACTATATTAATAGTTTCGTTGATTAAAAATGTACCACTGATAAACAATGGTGCTTATCAAACTGCCCCTAACTCCAAGAAAGGAATTCAGCCATCCATCTGAATAATGAATTCAGTCCAGAAATAGTCACATGACCTTTTGTAACCATTAGAGATGGCATTTGGCCCCCTGTAACAGAAAAGTGGACATGGTGGCTTAAATAAATAAAACCTAAGTGGGTTCCTTTTTTCTTTTTTCTTCTTTTTTTGTAATCGAGAACAGTCGCTGCGCTTGGCTAAACAAATTATCAAATACATAGGCTTCGCTCTTTCCTCTTACCATCTTTAGAATGTGACTTGTTTCCTATTGCTTCTCCTCCCATGGCCAGCAGATGGCTGCTTTATCTTTAGCATTTTGGCTGCATTCCAGGCAGGAAAGAAGACAAGCAAAGGGCAAAAGGCATGAGCAAGCCGAACCTGTCCTCTTTTAAATCGCTTCCATGGAGAGCCCGTTCAGAGATCTCTACTTATATCTCATTGTTCAAAAGTGTATCACACGTTTACATTTAGTTTCAAGGAAGACTGGGAAATGTGATTTTTAATCAGGACACTTTGCTGCTGCAAACAAAATAATATTGGATAAAGATAAGGGGTAATAAAAGATCAGAGTGAATTAAGAGTGAGCTGGGAGTAGGGACGTTCCTTAGATCACACAGGCTTTGTAGTTTACTGTAAGGAGTTTAGATTTTATTATTTGATTTACCATCAGAGGCCACTGAGGGATTTTAAGCAGATAAGTCCCTCTGCTGGGTGGGGAGCAGGTTAGTAAGGAAAGAGAGAAAATGGGGACACCGTTAAGGAGTCTGTCCTTCCTATTCTCTATCCAATAAATCATGGTAGCTTGTGCTAGCTTGGTTGAGTGGGGATGAATGGAAGAAAATAAATTAAAGTATATTTTGAACAGAGAACTGAAAAGAATTGCAGAAGGGTCAGATGTAGGTGGAAAGAAAGTGGGAGGGCTTCTAGATGCCAAGATGGAGAAAATGGGTTGATGCTAGTGCCAGTCCCTGAGATAGTGCCAGTCCCAGGGATTTGGCAAGGTGAGATGCCAAATGGGTTAGATTTGGTTTGGGGAAGTTTGAGATTTCAGTGACACGCTAAAGTGAAAGGGTCAAAGGGACAATGAATTACGTGAGTTTGGAGCTCAGAGAATAGATATGGCTTGGAGATATAATTTTGATGTCAACAATCAACAGATGGTATTTAATGTCAAAGAAATAGCCAAGATCCCATTGGGGCAAAGTGGTAGAAAGTAGAAATAAAAGAGGGCTCATACTTGCCAGGGATGCCTGCAAAGACATTGATGGAGTGACTGGAAATGTGGGCACGAACCAGGAGATGTCAGTTGACATCCATGAGTTTCAAGAAAGAAGAGGTGCCTGAGAAAAATAAAATATATATATATATATATATATATATATATATATATATATATTTGTATCTTTGTATTTCACTTAGGTACCCGTAGATTCAGTTTCTCCAAAGACGAAAATACTTCAAAGGAACTGAATGTGAAACAAAACTAATAAATCTAAATATTGGTACATACATGACCTAAAAATAGAAAAAAACAGAGGTGTTTGTTTCATGTGCAAGTATTTTAGATATAACTTACAGTCACATATGAATATACATGGATATATAAGTAGTATTTATCCTTATGCTTTTGAATGTATGTTTGGATAAAATCTAAGCAATATTAGAGATTGTTGCATGTTTTAAATGTTATTTTTCCCTTCCCCAAAAAAGAAAACCTTAAAATTTATTTTGTACTTTTAACTTTCCTGTAAAAGGTATCAATTCTGGCTCAAGAGAGGCAATCCCTCACTGCAAAATCAGAAGGAATAGGAAAAAGTCAAAAAGTCTGGAAAATGATAACTGGCTTCAACATGCAAAATAAATGTTCAAAGATAGAATCAAAGGGTAAACATTAAGGTAAAGATAAAGAAATAAGCTATACAGAGCTAAAAAAAAATCGACAAAACTCAAAAAAATACTCTAATTTTGTCTTGAATAAATTAAGTGGATATTTTTGAACTTTATTTTTCATTTACAGCTTGCTCCAGGATAAAATGATAAGAAAGGTTAATGGCATATTATTTCTTTGATAGATTAATAACAGTCTCTGGACCAAGTTGTTTGTAACTTCTGTCCAAGAGTACAATTGTACCTCAGCATCAAATCTCATGAAAATGTCAACTGTATGTTTGATTTTACCCACTTAAAGAAAAAAATCCCACAAGGAACGTTATAAGATAATGGAATGTGTCAAATTAATCGCTTTTCAAGGGGTCTTTTTCAGTTTTATTCTCCTTGGTTGAATTCCCTCCCCAATTTGGCCCTCAGATATGCATTCTTTTATTGGAAGATATGTTTGTGGAGACTGTACTAGAGCCCACTTTGAGTCAACTCTGCATTTATCAAACAATTCCCTCTCACCCAAATATTCCCAGTATAGTCACTGCTAGCAATTCTCGTTTATTTGTACTCTCCACTTGTACCTGGTGGATTCTATATTATATTAATTCATAAAACCAGCTCTGCCAGGCTCCCTATGGTTACAATTATTAAGGCTGTAACTGAAATGATATCTCTCATATTGATCTTCAACCAGAATTTTTTGTCCCGAAGCTTTTGTTTCACATTAAGACACTAATGATCACCTCCACCAAATGAGCGCCTAATAGTCACAAAAAGCTAAATGAAAAGACTTGATCACCACCTCTGAAAGCACTGTGTTCCAACATCTCTCCCATCCATAATTGGCAAACACTAACTAAGCTTTTAATTTAAAATAAAAGAAAAAAAAAGAAACATACAAAATACTTCAAAGAAACTTTATTTTTATGCAAAAAAAATTATCTTCTTTTTTGTTTGTTTTTGCCAAGTCCTTTTAGCCCTATACATTCTTTTTTTTTTTTTTTTCCAGGTCATACAAAGACTGTTTGTCTATGGATTACTTTTTATATTCTAATTTTTAACAATTTCTTAATTTTCTATAAGAACTGGGGCCAGTTATTAATCCAGTTGAAATGATAGAAATTAGTGATACTTTAGAGTGCCTTTTTGATTTATTTGTTAAAAGAATTGGTATGGCTTAATCAGTGTGGTCTCCCCCATATCTGGAGGGACAATGGAACTATTTGATGGTTCTTTCATATTCATGACTCCTCCTGGAAAAAGTAGAATTATGACACTATAATGAAGCCTTTAAAAAAACACAATGTATCCTGAAAAAATATTAACAGTATTTTTGTAATTGATCAAATGAGAAAAAAAATTCTTCTTAGGTTTTAATTAGACATATTAATGTTATTCACTCCATGGATAAAAATGTAACAATGCTATGGAGACTTTTCATATCCAAGTTTTAAATCAACTTCAGACTGTAGATTATTAATTTTCACAAGGAACCTACAGATGCATACTTTGAAAATGGACACTCTGTAGTAATGGACTATGCATACATAGAAAGAAACCACAGAGAGTTAAAAAATATCAAGCCTGAGTTTTTATGGGTCATTAGCTCTTTAATGCATCTCAAGGGCTCCTAAACCAATGAACTGAGAGTCTTGGGAAGATTCTAGTCTGACCTGAGTGAAAGAACTGAGGAAGAGCACAAGTATTAGCAGTGTTCAATGCTATTAAAATATTCACAGAAGACTAATTTGAAAACGTATTAACCACATAGTAAGTTAAGGCCCATCACAGATCAAATGCTAAGTTTTGGGACAGGAAGCAATTGGTGGAAGTAATTGGCAAATACTCAGGGAGGAAAGAGTGGAGGAGAGAAGGCTAGGATAAAAAATGACCTGATAGCCTTTTAAGGCTTTGTGGTTGGCAGAGATCCCTGTGATAATTATCTGCTTCCTTTGGTGTTTCTTCCCTTAGGAGGCAAATGCCAAAAAATGGAAGCTGGGATGTCTCCAAGAATGTGGACCAGGCATCTGCACTAACATAGTGAAGAAAAGTAGTGGGGTCATTCACCACTTTTACTCCCAACCACAGCTCTTGGGGTGAATAATGCTCTCTAAAGTGATCTTCAGAAGTCACTGTTACTCTTTTGCTCTCAAAGCTTTGTCCTTGAACTTAGAAATCAGTGACATATTTTAAGGAAGGCCTTTCTAACTACTGTAAACCACCAATATCTCTAAGGCTATGAATGATGATTATCTTGAAAACCCAACCTAGTAGCAGATGTGGTTTCAATGGGAAAAGAAACAGTCAAATCCAAGTCATAAAATCAGAAAAGACAATGGAAGTTATCTATTTTAATAATAATGTAACATAATTGAATAATATAATGTATATAATTACTGAAAGAAATTAATATCTTATGTGCATTGAAAATAAAATACATATTTCTGTCTAGAGACTTTTTTAAGAGGTTGACAAATTCCAAGGAAATTATTCCACTGTCAAACTTGAACACGGTTAAGTTCCTATATCTAGAAAGTTTTCTCCTTGTCACCAACTGGTCATGTAAGAAAGAGAGATGACATCATTCCCTTAAGCAAAATACTTCAGGAGGATTTTGCCCCACAGTTATAAGGATTTACAAACATTATTTTATATGGATGAAAACTTTAAATGAGCAATTCTATTATTCACCTATATTTATAATATAGCTTTCCTCGGTTTTAGTTGCAATTTTCAAAAACAATTAGGAAAATTACTCAGTAAGAAAATAAATCTAATTACTTTGTTAATTTAGGTTATCTGCATCATGTTATTAAAAAATAAAGTGTAATTGATATTCTTATGCAGGAGACAAGCTATTAATAAATTAATCCTTATATATTCTCAACAAGCCTGAGCTCTGGCAGCTAGTTAAAATTATTACATGATAGGAGAAAAAATATCTCCTTTCTCTTGTCATTTCTGTCACTTAGTATTATATAGTGAAAACCAACTATCAAATAGGAAAATCTTTGTAAAAATCATCACATACTGATCAGGTCTCTCTTAGTTGCAAATGTAGAAATCCAGTTTGAACTAATTTAACTAGAAAAGAAAAAAGTGTACTGGCTTTCATAACATGTATTTAGTTATCTATTTATAAGCTATCCCCAAGTGTTTATTTAACTTACAAATCTGCAATTTGGGCAGGATTCACAAGGCAAGGCTTGTCTCATTGGCTGGGTGGCTCAACTTGGGCCTGGAAGATTTACTTCCAAGATGGCTTCTCACATGGCTGGAAGGTTAATGCTATTGTCTCCCAAAAGCTCAGCCAGAGCTGAGGGTTGGTGGTCAGGGGAGCTCGATTTCCTTCCATCTGGGCCTTTCCATGGTCTGCTTCAACTTCTTCATGGCATAGGGACTAGATTCCAGGAGCTAGTGTCCCAAGAGGACCAGTGGAGGTTGTATTATCTTTTATATACTGGTTTTGGAAGTCTTACAGAGTCACTTTTGTGGCTGTTAATAGGCCTGCCAGATCTAAGGACAGGGAACATAGATTGTTACTGGGAGGACTATTGTGAACAACTTGGAAAGTAAAATCTGCCACGTAATTGAAATTTAGAAATGGTCTATTCTCTAGCTCTATCCCTTTGCCTTTCTCTCTCTATATATACATACACCGGCTTCCTTTTGCTCTGTTAAGAGAGTATTTCTCCATAAAGTGGGTAAGATAAGAGCTGGCAGTTCACATGCTTAGAGTGGTCTGTAGAAGAAAAAGAAATTCTTCTTCATGAGCTTGAGCCAGAATTACAAGTAAGGCTCTGTTTGCCTTTATTTTGGTCGTGAATCAATTCTTAGACCAATTGCTGGTCAAGTGGGATGGATAATAAGGACTTAAAAGGCAGGGTTAGGATGAGGACAGGATTCATCGAAATATGTGATTGGGTTAGGCTGTCCCCACTTTCAGCAAATATGAGTTGCATTCAGGTCAGACAATATAAAGAATGTCCACGAGAAGTTTTGATGACAGAAAAGGGGCTTTTGCATTTTTTTTTAAACCTATCTCTTACTTTTTATTATATACTCATTTGTTTATTCATTCAAGTATTTGTACTTGTACTATCTGATAGGCACCATTATCTATATTGGTGGTTTTCCAAGGGCGATCTAGGGATTCCTTGGGGTTTCTCATGCTTTCAGGGGGTCTAGGAAGTCAAATCTATTTTCATAATAATTCTAAGATATGATTTGTCTTTTTCACCTTTATTTTCACATGGTGTACAGTGAAGTATTCCAGAGGCTACATGACATATGGTATCGCAATAGGCTAAAGGAAGAGATTCCTGCTGTCTTTTCTGAAGCCAGATATTAAAGACATTTGCAAAAATATAAACCAATGCTTTGCTTGTCACTACATTTTTCTTTGTTTTGGAAATAGTTATTTTCATAAAATTATGTCATTTATGTTAACAAGTAATGGGTTTATTATTGTGTTTCAATTAATTAATATATATGTATTATTAAAATTATTCAATTTTAGTTTCTAACATTATAAACAATGATACATGTAGTTCATAACAAGATCTTTAAGGACTGCAAAATTTTTGTAGAGTGTAAAGTCTTATGAAAAATGTTTGAGAACCTCTATATAAGTCAAGAATGTGGCATCCAACAAAGCAAATAAAGGCTTTGCTTTTAGAGCATACGAGAGTTGCTAATCTACTTCAAGGTGATTACAAGATTTATCATGCTGCGCTCTAATTGTCTATCCAATTGTTAGTCTCCTTCACAAGACTCGAAGTTTCTAGAGGGCAAAGACTATATATTATTTTCAGAAAAAAAGTCAAATGATAGCTATTATTTTTACAAAGAGAAATATAAAAGTGTTCAATTTTATGCATCCATGAACCTCCTTGAAGGATGAACTCTTTCTTACTAATTTACTTCTAAGATGATAAAAAAATGAAATTGGGAAATCATTGGTTAGTTGAAAAGTACTCATTAAAATCTTAGGTGTATCACAAACTAATATTGTCTAAGTATTGTCTAAAGTGACTAATAAGTGTTCACGATGTCTGCATCCCAGAACTCATTACATTGGAAAAATAGCTTTTGCCAAGCCATTTCAGTAGTTTGGAATTGACATAAACCCATAAATAAAATGTTTGATTATTTTTCTGACATTGTATTGAGTTTTCCCACTATTGAGGGAATACTGTACATGCTTCATAAATCTTGAGCTTCATTTTTTAAGGTTAGATGCAAATTCTAACATAGAAACACAATATAGAATTGCTTGAGCACTGCTTTTCATCCCCAGTCTGGGATCACCAATTTATTGTCTTTGGCAATGATTTTGGAGTCTCCAGGAAGCAATACCAAAATCCTAGAGGTAAGATCTTAGGCTCCATTGGAATGTGAAATGCTCATCTGCTACCAGGCTAACCCATACTAGGGTGCATGCAGTTATATAGGGTACCTGGAAGATTACTACCATTCTCTAGTGCAGTCATTGCTCAATTTCGCTGATGATAAGAACCATTTGGGGAACTTTTTAAAAATATAGATTCCTGCACCTAACCTAGCCCTAACAAATCAGAATCAAGCTTCTACTATGTTTAGGTGCCAAATGTTTCAGGTCTTAAAATTAAGCAAGCAAACAAAATTACCAAGACTCCCTATATCAGCCAGCCTCTGCTTTGAGACTCAACCTATGAAACCAGTAGCACTACACCATACAAAGTCATCTTGCATTAAAAATATGCAAATGTCCACCTTCTATTCTGCCTATAAGTCCCCAACTTCCTCTATGTTTTAAAAAATATAGACATGGTTCTTCTATGTCTAAGAAAATCTACACGAGCATACATTGGAGACATTGTGGGTTCGTTCAGTTCCATACCACCACAATAAAGCAAATATCTTAATAAAGTGAGTTATACAAATATTTTGGTTTCCCCATGGACATAAAAGTTATCTTTATGCTATACTATGTCTATTAAGGGTGCAACAGCATTATGTCTAAAAATACCTTAATTTAAAAATGCTTTATTAAGCTGGGAGTGGTGGCTCGCACTTGTAATCTCAGCACTTTGGGAGGCCAAGGCAGGAGGATTGCTTGAGTCCAAGAGTTCGAGACCAGCCTGGGAAACATATCAAGACACTTTCATCACAAAAATTAAAAAAATAGCTGGGAGTGGTGGTACACACCTGTAGTCCCAGCTACTCAGGAGGCTGAGGCAGGAGGATCTCTTGAGCCCAGGAGTTTCAGGCTGCAGTGAGCTATGATGACTCCACTGCACTCTAACCCAGGCAACAGAGCAACAGCCTGTCTCAAAAAAAAAAAAGAAAAAAAAAGGGAGAAAAGGAAAGAAAAAAATAATACTGTATTGCTAAAAAATCTGAGACTTCAGAGAGTTGTAATCTTTTTGCTGGTGGAAGAGTTGCCTCCATGTTGATGGCTGCTGCTAGCTGATCAGGGCAGTGGTTGCTGAAGGTTAAAGGGGCTGAGGCAATTTCTTAAAATAAGATAACAATGAAGTTTGCCATATTGATTGACTCTTTCCTTCATGAAATATTTATCTGTAGCACATGACACTGTTTGATAGCATTTGACCCACAGTAGAACTTCTTTCAAAATTGGAGGGAATCTTCACAAACTCTGCTGCTGCTTTATCAAATAAATTTATGGGATACTATAATTCCTTTGTCATCATTTCAATGATGGTCACAGCATCTTCACCAGGAGTAAATTCCATCTCAAGAAACCACTTTCTTTGCTCATCCATAAGAAGCAACTCCTCATCCATTCAAGTTTTATCATGAGATGCAGCAATTCAGTCACATCTTCAGGCTCCACTTCTAATTCTAGTTCTCTTGCTATTTCCACCACATCTGCAATTATTTCTCCCACTAAAATCTTGACTCTCTCAAAGTTGTCCATGAAGATTGGAATCAACTTCCAAATACCTGTTAATGTTGATATTTTGACCTCCTCCCATGAATCATGAATGTTCTTTATGGCATATAGAATAGTAAATCCTTTCCAGAAGGTTTTCAATTTACTTTGTCCAGATCCATCACAAGAATCACTGTCCACAGCATCTATAGCCTTACAAAATGTAAGGAATGGCAAGTTGGTGGAGCAGTCAGAGCAAACACAACATTTATCAATTAAGTTCATTGTCTTACATGGGCATGGTTCATGGTGCCCAAAACAACTACAATAATAACATCAAAGATCAATGATCACAGATCACCATAACAGATATGATAATACTGAGAAAGTTTGAAATATTGCAAGAATTACCAAAATGTGATACAGAAATACAAAGTGAACACATGGTGTGGGGATAATGGCACCAATAGACTTGTTCAATGCAAGGTTGCCACAAGCCTTCAATTTGTGAAAAGCACAATATATCTGTAAAGTGCAATAAAGTGAAGTGCAAAAAACAAAGTGTGCCTGGACTTTTATTTTCTTTCTCCATCAGGCATTTCCCCAAGAAGTGTGTTTGTGAAAGATGGTGACAGGCTTGGAAAAATAACATTGAGTTATTGCAAAACCAACTTGGCATCTTTCATATGGTTTAATGAACTCTGTAGGGGCCTCTACTTTCCCTTCATGACATTCACCAGCAAAACTCAGTTTCTACTAGGTTGGGAATTAATAGTTTCAATGACTGGCTCTGGAAGGCAAATGTTTGTGGGTGAAAGAAACTTAGAGATTTTTGAGGCAATCACGGGTATCAGCTCAGCCAAGTACTTGTGAGTAGCCAAGTCACACAGATTTAGGTAAAATAGAATTATGTAATAAGAGATCTGTCTATATGTAGCAGGGCTCCCACTAAGTAGCAGGGATACTAATATAATATACAGCCAGGAAAGACAAAGAGCAGGAACTCAGGGGTGACAGCCCTTCAAGCAACCAAGTATGGTTTAGAGTAGATACTCTCCATCACTGCAGAGGATCAGGGTACCAGCTAGCTGTCAAGGATAGGAGATTAATCTTAACAGATTAAGTCAGTACTAGAGGCAAGTAAAGAAGATAGGGAAAAACTCCAAGAATTGCCAAGTTTTGACCTAGCACTTAGGCCTAACTGGCAGCAGACATTCAAAGTGGGCTGTTCACCAACTTTGAGCCTTAAGAGGCCCACTAAAAGTTCATTCTCCCAAGATAGTGGAAGAGAGAGGCCTGACTTAATTCTTGTTCCTGTTAACTGGCTCTGGAGTTAAGCTAAGCACAGGAGAAGAGTTGGTCTTCAGACTCCAAGATAAGCCAAGGTGGGATAAAGTCAGCTGGGTTGTTAGACATTGTCAGGTATTGCAATTTATTCATAATGAATGAATTATGTAGTTATAACCAATGATTAATTATTATCAGCCTAAAGAGGTCCACATTGTTGGAATTATAATTCCAATATAAGAGATTTAAATTGTCTTTCAAGTTTAAGCCATCTTTCTCCTATGTAACAGAAACAATGACCAATGAGGAAAATGGAAATGGCTTCAGTGGGCACCATCAAAGGCTACTATCTTTTTTTGTACTGATATAAACCTATCTTTGAAACAAATGATCAAGTGTATTAAAGTGTCTACAAAGGATAAGATAAAGAACAGGGACACAAAAAGGAAATAAAAGTATACAGCAATTGAAAGGTCACAGAGTTCCAGTCTGAGTGTGAGAACAAGATACTCCATGTAAAACAGTGTTTAAAAATCTATGAGTGTCTAGAGATTTCTCTGCTGCTGATTTTCTTTTTTTTCTCTTTTTAAAGCTAAAGGTGAAATGCTGCCATGTTGCAATTTTGTTTACTAGAAGCAAAATTGACCAAAACAAAAAGACGCTGTCCTTAAATGGAAGTTTAAAGTTGGAACCACATAAAAAGACAGTCTTTATAAATCATCGAGTTGGCATGGCAGGGTAAAAGACAGGAATGTGAGGTTAGGCGATCCAGAAGTTTCTCTGCTGTGATTGCCCTTGCTCTTCAGAGCTCGTTCTTTCTCTTTGACTAGTAGCCCATGGCAGTCAACTCAACTGAGGAGGTCAGCACCCCGGCAGCCCAAGTCTCAGGAAGAAAAGACAGAAACACGTAACCTGAAATGACACAGCCGCTGATGCAGCTTGTTGCTCTGCTTGCTTATATTTTGAAGTATATCATGTGAGCTGAATTGCAAAGAATAGCATTCGACAGGATGAAGGGTTGCATACATTAAAGAGAAGGCAAGATTCTTGGTGAGGCAAAAGCCTGAAGGACAAGTGCCTTTAGCATCAACTGTAAGTCTTACTGTATAATATGACCTCAAAAAAATTGGACAGCGTTGCATAGCCAGTAGAGGGACAGCAAACTAGATGAACTGATTTAGCTGGGTCGCTATCTAACGTGCTTACTTAGGAATCATTTCTGATGACTTTGATTTGAATAAAGCGGGACTAATTTCTTTATCCATCTGTGCCTTAGCTGGATGTTTTGGGATGGAACAGTCCAATAGAAAGAGAGCAGTAGATTCTACTTTATGTGCCTTCAAGAAAACACTGTGTATCAGTATGGGACCAGGTAACTAGCTATCTAATATCTACTTACTTATTGTCTTTGAGCCTCAGTTTAGAAATCAGTGATATCTATTTAAGAGGCTGGTTTTGTCAGTCAAATGACATTTTGAATGGTGGTAAAAAAAGAGATATTTTTTATTATAACAGCAATTTTGCCAGGCCTACACAGGACTTAACACAATGTTTTGTCCATAGAAATCACTCAAGAAATATTCATTTAAACTGTAGCTCAATTTTCTTATCTTCCAAATGGAGGTAATAATTTCCCTTATATTATACAGTGCTGCCGCTTTTACAAAATGGGATTGTATACATATATATAAACCCTTTTGAAAAATAAAATGAACTATTTTATTGATATTTTATATTCAGCTTAACATTTATCCCATACCTGCTATAGACCCAGTAGTCTGCTGGTCTTTCTGATTGAGAGAATGAAGTGGATATGGTCTCTATCTTAACAGAAAAATAAATAGCTTCTCTTTTTAATTTACTTCATCCCTATTGAAGATTTCATTGCCCTATTGCTTTTCACTACTGACACATAGATTAAAGCTCATATACTTTGAACTTTTCCTGTATTTTTTGTTGCTGCAAATTTTTGGTTTTCTGATTGGGTTTTAATCTAAGATTAGGCTGGGAGCAGCTCATAATTACATGGGAGCTTTTTTCAAACTGCAGTCCCCTCTAAGAGTCTGCCGTATCCCCTTGGAATGCTGCCCAATGTGTATAATCACTGCAATGTGATTGGCTGTCATTTACAGGTGTGTTTCCTTGAGGTGTGTTTGGGGGTCCAAAAAAAGTAGACATCTTCTCTCTGGAAATATCCTTGTTTTGTGGTTAGAATGAATTTCACCTTCTTTGCCATGCATTATACATCCCCATTATTAATTGCAATTGTAGGAAATTTCTTTAGCAGTATCATCAGGAAGACTTCAAAAACCATGTGAAAGTGGTTTTTCTTAAGCAGAAATTTCAAATGGCATTTCATAGTATGAAAAGAGTAAGTATTCTATGCTAAATTTATAAGAAAGTTATTTTAATGTATATGTTTTAAAAACTTTCCAACCCCAAGTTCATTGGTTTCGCCAAGTCCTGCCAGTCTCCATATATTATTCCTTTTCTTCTTTAACCTGAGACCCCCAAATTAACTTCGCCATAGCTCCCTGCAACGTGTCCTATTTCCTGAGAAAAGACCCCCACCGAATTCTTGTAAAGGATACTTAATAAATACTCATTACATTCCTTCAGGAACTTTGCCATTAAGCTTCTGTTGAGCTTGCGGCCAACATTTCAAAAATAATCGCAACGTTTTCTTTTTTATTGCTGCTGAATTGGGTGTGTCTTTCACTGTGGCTGGATGAGGAAAATAAAATCAGTGGTAAAGCCACAAAGTACCTGAGAAATTTGAGAATATGAAATAGGAGCAAAATCATATTTTCTTTTTGATTACAATGTAGGAATCTATTTAAATAATCTCTATTTACAAAGAGCAAAAATTTTTGCCTCTTGCCCTATGAAAAATTTTATTTTGAAAGGTTATTCCTTTAAAGTTTTCTATTTTAAAGTTGAGTTATCTAGTTTCTGTTTTAAGAGTTTATATTACAAAATTTGTTTCTATTTGAAATTTTTCCTTTTAGCATATGACCCAAATCATTGGTTCCTAGGTATGTTTTGCACCTGTTCATATCCTATGATTTAAGCTTCTCATTCCTCATTTTTGAATTGCTGATGATTTCAAATCCCTATCCCCAAACAATATAATGACCATTCTATGTTACTTTATCTTCAAAACATTCCCACTTGGTCCTGTATTTTATCAGCCTTCACATTTCCCTTAAAATATCTCCTAAATGAACCACAGAGGAGTCTCCCCTAAATGCCCAGGATCACAATTTGGGAATCATTACTCTATGTGACTGATTTCTCCCCAAACAAATGCTTTGATCATTTAAAAATGATGGCCCTTGCCGAGAGCACTAATGAGCTAACTCGTGCATTGTGGTGTGTACACAGTGGAGGATAAAAAATGGGCTCAGAGTTAGACTCCCTCTTTATTCATCCAAGGGGAGCATTAGTGAAAGAGTTATTTTTAAAAAATTAGTACTATTTTGGTAGCTTCCCTCGATTTGAAAATGAAAAGGTTTTAAGTAGGTGACCAGTGAAAGGGCTTTCTCTTTTTCTTTGTAGATTTCTGTAAAAATCAAAAACATGAAAATTGTTTCTGTGGACTTTGCAGTGTTAGGGAGCTAATGGCACCTCACCCACTAATGACCAAAGGGCTATTTCCCAGCCTTCCACTTAATGTCCCAAAAGATAAACATCTGGTTAAATAATAGCCTGAATGTCTTTTTCAGATATCATGCTAAATGCAAACATAAGCATTTCACTCCTTTGCTATTTCTTTGGGAAGCTCATCTGTCCATGTAAAAAAACTAGGGGAAGCAAAGGCCAGAGGGAATAAGAGAAGAGCTACAGTCCCCACTTCCCTTTGCTTTCTCCTTGACCCTGACTATTCTCATTGCCCTTAGTAGGTGCATTAAGTTGTGAGTCATCAGTCTGAAGCTCTAAGATCAAAAGGCTGAGACCTTCACTTTAGGGGGGGTCCTTTTAGGGTTAAGAATTCAGGGGTTCATTTGATAATAAAAACAGCAAGCATTTATTGAGTACTTATCACACACCATTTGCTCTTACAAGCACTTTAGAAGTATTAACCCACTTAATACTTAATCGCCCACTTAATTACCACATAACTGTAGGAGGTAGAGGCTATCTTGTAGATGGGGAAACTGAGGTACAGAGAAGTTAAATAACTTGCCCTAGGTCACACAGATTAGTGGTGAATGCAGTGCTTGAACCTACTAGCTGCTACCATTGTGATTTTGTAAAAATTATTCTCTGCTAAACCAAACTTACAATTCTTCTTGTATTCAACTCATATTGAAGGATCTGATAGGGAGGTGGGACTTTTCATGATGTAGATTGATTGCTGAAAGTTCTGGTTGGGCATTTATCCAAGTAGGTGTAAGAACAGCCTGGTCCCTTTCTCTTCCTTTCATGACTATTTTAGGAAAACTTTCTTTTCTTATGTTACTCTTAATTTGTAATCGTTTTTTATTTTTATCAAAGTTATACGTGAAGTTAAGACATTCGTCTGGCAAGCTTTTGAGTAAATACAGCATTCCTCTGGCTTTCCCATCTCCCTACTCATCAACCCCACTTCCCACAGGCAAGCGCCTTCAATAGCTTAGCTGTTCTTTGTTGTTTCGTTTTGGTGTTAACCTTCATTTCAAAAAATACTACACATATACCATTTTTTTCTGATTTACCTATTTTAGGCTTTACATACTAACTTTGTTTATGATAGTTTAATATTCTCTTACACCCCACATCTGATCTTCTTCCCTTCCCTCTATTGTTCCATTATAGTTATATCATAATTTTTGTTTTTATTACTAGTTGACATTATTGTGACTATCTAAATATTTCCAGCTAAGCCAAGAATTATTTTTCATACATATATATATATTATATATATTCCTTTTGGGTTTAATTTTCTTGCATGGAGTTAATGATTGTTTAGTATTAAATTTACTTACATTTTGTCATACCTAAATTTAATTTTTCCAAAGATACCAGCAAATTTGTCAAAATCCTGTCTATCTTTTCACCAAACACTGAAGCATTAAATAATACATTGTCTCCTTAAAAAAAAAAACAATCTTCATCCCATTGCTCTTGATCTTCTTGCTTCCATTTGGATTGACGACTGTTGGCCTAACACACAGCCGTGAACATGGACTTCTCACTGCCACGTTCCTGTCTCCTATGCTTTATTTCTAATGCTTTCTTTTCCTTGGTCAGATTCTTCACTTTGCTAAAGCACTTCCTTCGTTTGCTTCCAAACAAGGATGTAGTAGAAGTGAATATATTGAGTCCTTCCATATCAGGAAACATCTGTATTCAATGCTATCTTTGATTGATAGTTTAAAAGGCTATTTAATTCTAAGTTGACAATATTTTCTCCTTAAATTTCGAAAGCATTATTTACCATTCTGATTACCATCCTTTTGGTGTATGCGATCTTTCTTTCCCTCCCCTCCACTTTTTGGAAGATTTTAGAATCTTTTCTGCATGATCAGTTCTAAAACTCCATGAACCAACTTATTCACTTACTGTACTGGACACTTGGTTGGCTCTTCCAATCTGAAGGATAACATATCATAAAATTCTGGGTTATTTTCTTGCACCTTATGTGAAAATTTCTATCCATCCATTTAAAATTTTTTTTTTCTTTTCAAGTTTTCCTATTAGGCAGATGTTGAATTTTCTAGATTATTCTCTTATCTCTTCTTTCTATGATTCATCTCTATTTTTACTAATATTTCTGGGTAATTTATCTTTGTTTTACTCCAGAAATTCTGTTGATTTAAAATATAGATTATTTTTTAATTTTCTAATGTCTCTTGTTTACTATTGTTCCATTTTTATGAATCCTTTATATTTTCTTATCTCTTGATCATATTGCTAATAAGTTTTTATTTTAAAGTTTTCATCTTTTTTGTACCATTTCCTCTTACTTGGGAGTCCCTTTTTTATGTTTGCTTATTTTGAGATTCCTATTTCATTTAAAACTTTTCCTAAAGACTGTAGGCTTCATGAATGCAGAGGTGATTTTATTCAGTAATTTAGAACAGTGCATTACACAAAATCTGGTGCTCAATAAATATTTATTTAATTATTGGTAGGTAATTAATTAATTTCTGGTAACCCATGCCTGCCTATTCACATTTTCAAAAGGGGTATTAAAATGCTGGTTGGAATCTCTGTGTGTTTGGAGCAGGGGCACTGGACTTGTCTGACAAGCTTCTCTACGGAACGATCATACGACCAAGCTGATTTTTCACTGAGGGTATCTGAAGTTCAGTGTCTATAGGACTTCGGAACAATTCATTCTACTAGAGAAGACTCCTCCAGTCTTCTGAATAAAGGGATATACTTTTGCCTGTAGCATTTCTGAGAAAACAATTCAGAATAGGAGCCGAAGGTCTCATTGTTTGTGAGGCTGACTTTAATCCCCTAGTTTGCAGCCCCACACTCATCTCTTCCCTCTGCAATGCCAGGTGACCTTGAGTCCAGACTCCAGAAGATTCCTGATTTAATGTTGTCTCATGCAAGACTGGGAGCTGTCACCTGGCTATGTGCAATAGATAAGCCGGCCTGTGAGTCTAACCTTTCTGAATGATGGCTGTTGTAGACAATTTTGACTGTCTTCCATGGTACCAGGTGCTATCAAATGATGAGCTTCTTGGAAGTTCTGTGAGGAAAAGGGGACTTGTTAATTTTTTGGCATTTATACCCCCAACCCCAAAATCACAAACACAGGTTATAATTGCTTTTGTTTTACAAAGTCATTATAATTCTTTCAAATACTTTTTATCTTCCTAAAATTTCTGAGACATATCATCCACTTTTTCTCACATTCTCATTCTTCATGACTTTCTAAAGATAACATATTTTTATTCTTTTGCTGTAATTTCAAAAGGATTTTAATAGGTAGGGGAGATTAAGATGCATGGTCAATCTACACTTTCCCCTAGAAATCTGTCCTGGCATCTTTACCTCAACTCCAATAATAAATAATTCTCAATGATTTTCCAGTTCTAGGATTCCCCAAATAAAAAACTATAACACTAGTTTTGAGTGGGTATAATGGTAAAGTATACACATTTTCAGTCTATTCCTCATCCTGATTTTCAAAGTTTTGCTATCATTGTTTCATCTTAGATGATATTCTAGATGATTATAAAGATACTTTATCTGAAATATGATTAAAATAGAAAATATGCACTTGATTAGTTGTAAAATAATTAAATGGAAGTCTCATAAACATTACCCATATCTTGCTCTGCAAACAGTGCAATAAAATGAATGGTCAGCTAACAAGTTCTTGTTGAATATCCACTTTAAGAGGCAGTAGAGTCAGCATAAAAGCTCTGGAGTTGCAATGCATGGGGTTTTGAATCAGATGAATCTGGGAGACTATGACCCTTACAAACTTTGTGATGTTTTCCCATCCTCCGTAGATTTATCATCTATGCGATGGACACAATAATCATTACTACCTCACAGCATGTACGATACACAGTACTTGTTAAACAATACTGGCTCTAGATCTCAGCCTAGCTCAACTTCTTTCAAAGCTGGATTTAGGTGATTTAGGCAACTAGATTTTGGTCTTTGAGGTGGTGAGATAATTAGATTTAGCTTTAGATGATGAGACTTTGAACTTTGAGCTGATGCTATAATAGGATAAGGATTCTCCCAATAGAATCACGGACAGGGAGGATGTATTTTGCATGTGGGAAGGATGCGATTCAGTGAGGGCCAGAGGTGAGACTGAGGCAGCAGAATTTGAACATAAGCCCAAGAATCCTACTTCCTGGTATACATACCTGTATAATCCCATCTCTTTGTGTGTTTAAAGGTTTTTCTAATAAAATGCTTTCAAAGTCTTAGAAGGAAATGGAGTTTCCTCAAGGAAAGAAAGGAATCATTTTAAAAGAGTTTGTAGAAGCACAAAACAATTTTATAAGTACATTGGCTTAAGGTTAATTACCCATTTACTAGAGCATATTTGCTCATTTACTGGAAGGAATACTGGAAGAGGAATAATACAACTGGTATAGGGAATATAGGGGAGATTGTAATGATAAGGGTTTACCATGTGGTCTAAGATGTGTGTGTATTACTTTCCTTATTTCTAATGCAATAATATGAGGAATAAGTACTATACCATGCCATATTTTACAGTTGAGAAAATAGAGGTGTCAAGAGGTTAAGTAATCTGCCAGACGGCAAGTTATAATAGAACATAGGGCAGTCTAAACTAATAATCTATATAACCATGTAATGCTATTTAAAAGCAGAAATATATCAACCTGTATATATATCCATATCTATATTTATCTGTATCTATATATCTTCTCATTTTTCCCCTCTAGAAGAGGAACATAAGCTCCAAGTATCATATATACTATATAGATCAAGGAACTAGTATCCGACCAGTATCAGTTATCATATTTCAATTGTAGACTAATGGGAGGATCATTTTAGAAATTCAACTTTATTTCAGTAAAAATAGATGTTAAATTTCCTATAAGAAATTAGGGAAGTCCATTCAAAAAAAGGCTAGCAACTGACTTGGTTTATATTTTGAAAAGAATAATGAACATGTTTCTAATGAGGTATCTTAGGGAAAAGCTATTGAAGGTTGTGGATAATTCAGAGAAATAGTAGGCCACATGTATACGGAGATACAAAGTTTGAAAAAAAAATCCCATATTACAGTGTTCCTATGGACATACTATGCTAAGTACTGCTGATTTAAAGATGAGTAAAAGATGGTCTCTACCTTCAAGAGTCTCTTCATGGGTCACCTCTTTTCTACATTTTCAGTAAATTAGTTGCATATGATTCTTAATATATCCTTGAGATGTGATAAATCATGAGGGAAATGATTAGTTCAGGGAACTCCAATAGTTAAATCACAGCACAGTAATCAGATTAAGGAGCTTTGGATCACTCTACCCATTCATTTTCTATTTTCACCAGAAACTCCTGAGATAATTCCAAATTCAGTTTCACATAATATTTTTTCAAACTATACCAATTTACCTCTTCTTTGAATAGTTCTCTTTTATGAACACGTCTAAGCAGGTGGTGTTAACCCGAAAGTAATGAGGAGTCCATCTTTTATGAAAATGTGCTGCCTTTAAGAATTTTTTTTGACAGGAAAACAAAATGGCAGATTTTCTCTCATAAACCGTATGTTCTTATATTTCTGATATCTGGAATCAACAGCTTGCCAGAAACATTTCCAATCAAAAGCCAAACTAACCCATAAAGGTGTCCAAAGAAGTCTGTTCTGATTACTGAAGACGTTGAACTAGTCTTGACTTCAAACAGTAGATATTTCTGCACTTTAGTGGTATATGACAGCTCTATTCATTCCACAATGTCAAATTCTTTGGTTTTGGCCATTGGGTATTTATGCACTTCTGGCTAGGGAAGCAGAGAAGCCTAATTTGATTCTAGAGCCAAAAGTTTTTAGGCCCTGTTCCTTTGGAACTTGGACTGGAGGATTTTGGCACTGCATAAAGACTAGGACAGATCAAGTAGTCACACATAACTAACTGACTCAACAGAGCATATTCAGAGAGAAAGATCGTGCCTACACATTGGACAACCATTCTGCAAGGCAGACTGACAACACCCTGAATTCAATCACCCTTACATAAACACACAAGGAAAGCACGGCTTTCACATACCTTCCGGCACTGCCCTCCAATGCTGCCTGATTGGTTTTAGTGCCATAGGCCAGGCTGCAGATGCAGCCATTACTGTTGTTCTTACTTATGTCTGTCTGCTGTCTGCTAACAAGCATTCATATGCTTTGGATCATTAAAGTCACAACCTCCTATGCCAATCTATTCCTTTCCATGGGTTTGCTGTAGATTGGAAAAAGAGAAGCTATTTCTGTTTCTTTTTCTTTCCATTAGGACCTCCAGTCAGGGTTATTTCTGAGGTCTGAATATCATAGCTTGCACCCTTGCCCCCATCGAACATATAAATTGTGTTCCCATTTAGCTTGTTCTTTTTGCTTGATTTATTTCATTTGCCATTGTACGTGGCTTTTCAATGCAAGGCAAGTGATTTGTGCTGGAACTGCAACAGACAGAAAGTGCTATAACTTAAGCTGTTTCCTGATGCCACTGCTATCTGTGAGAGGTCTTCTGTACTTATACCCATGGTAAATATCTTCTGACAGACTCCAGGTGGTTGGGATTTTCACAATCCAACCCATTTCAGTGTTAGAACTTGTCATTTGGGGCTCTGTGAATTCTTCCCTTTTATCTTACAGTTGGTGGCAGGTTGAGTACTTTTGGACATCTACATGTACAAGGCCACATATGTCCACAGGTATAACCAAAGGTGGTGAAACACAAGTTTCTTTTTCAGGGAAGGCACAGAGGACAGATATTGTACACAGAGAAAAAGAAAAAAAATTGTCACTTGTAGTATTATGCAGGCTGCCCATCTAAACCCATCATTGCCTGGCACCTACACACTAAGGGCAAGAATCCAGCCAACTTGTGAGTGGGCACCATGCCATTTGAGCAGATGGGCATGGAAGTCGGCAGCCAGTAGACCATGTATGTGCATCAACGGTGGGTGTTGAGGGCATGATTCCCAGAGGAGAATGTCCTAACAGCTGTCTGGCCTGAGCCAACATACTTACGACCAAGGAAAAGTGCCATCCTTCAATCCTGCTGAGTTGGATTAACCTTCAGAACCAAATCTGCTTTTGCGGCAGCAGAAGGTGAGTTTGGGATCTCTGAAAAGCTCAAGGAATAAATGAAGAAAGGAAATTGGAAAGATACAATTATTAAATATTGACTAAAGATGCTGAGGGCATTCAATGTGCTTATTTTAAGTATTTGACTGAAAGTCTGCTAATTCTTAAAACAGTATCATGGTTATTAAAAGCTTTGCCTCCCACAATGCTTTTAGAAGTGACCTTTCAACACAAGCACACCATTTTCACTGAGTTAGTGCTTTTCTGCTTTTGCATTAAGAAATAACAATGTAAGAGGAAAGATGTCACTAGACCACAGACAGCTGACAGCGGGTAGACATCTTTGTCGAACTTTACATATCATGGATTAAACTTGATATATTGTGGATCAGAGCTTCAAAAAAAGGGAAGCTATGCTTGAAGAAGTAAGAAGTAAATTCAGTATTTCAATGTAAGCCCTTCTTGGCAATGAAAGAAAAAATATTTTTTCTTTTTTTTTTTATTCCGGGGTATTGTGAGGGTACAAACACTACAGTTACACTTTATGCCTTTGCCTCACCCAAGTGCGGGTTTAAGGCATGCCCTTCCCACCCAAAAATATTTTTTTGAGACTGAAAATAAAGTCTCTTTCTAATTTGTTGAGAATTTCCAGACAGTTAAATATCATGAAATTAGATATTGGTTGTTTCTGCCCAACATAGCCAAATGGTGATTTGACAATGATTTGTTTCATTTGGTTAAAAATAAGAAGGCCATTTGATCATTTTAATAATTCGGATCTTCAATAATTCCTTATTTGTTTTCTATTTTGCTTTCTTACAAGGTATTCATAAGACAGTTTTCTTGATATTATTCTCTGTTGTTTTGAATCTTTTTATTTAAAATTTAACATATGACTTGCAGTGTGATGAAAATGTCAGTTTGGTTCAAGTGTTCTAGATTACTCACCTACAGTTTCTTGATCTACTCCCTAAACTATTTCCTTTTGTTTATACCAACAGAGTAAGTATCTATACTATGGGGAGTAAAAGAGATAAGTTATGTTATCTACTAATATTAGGAACTATATAGCTGCAGCTTAAAAAATTACATAATGCCTTACATCTAATACCATTAATAGGAGTATGAGTAGAATAAAATGTTTATATGTCTATTTTGGCCCTCAGTTTCTCACTATATTGACTTAGAAATTTATGGCTAAACATAGGTGATTCTACAGAGAACAAAAACAAGGTGAACTAAAAATTAAGACAATATATGAATACACTTTGCATGAAAGAAATGTAGAAAATTATATTACCCAGGTATCTCTGTGTTTGGGGACTCTGATTGTTTATAAGAGTCTATTTCAAGACTAAAATTGTGGCATGTCCCGGTTCCATATGAATGGCAACTCTCAGTCTGAGAAAATACTTAGAGAGAAACACTCTACTGAACGTATATGAAAAAAATAGGAGAGAAGTAAAGGAAGACCGTATTCAGCGATAAACAAGGAAATATGTGTACTGCATACAATTAGTTTTTATTTAAAGAGAAAGGTCATGGGGCAGCCTGATTTTCTTCTCGCGGGAACACGTGTTTGGGACTAAATAAATCAGGGAAAGAATGTGAAGGTATAAGAATCATTCCCTCAAGTGTTTCCTATTGGATATCTGGGAGATAGGGAAATGTGGCTTAAGCTGAATTTAACTTAATTTACCCCAGAATTGAGAGGCTGGTGATCACTGCAAGTGGCACAGATGCTGACCAAGAAATATTGAACAGATTTTAAAAATAGTGCTAAACCTTAATATGTCCTCAAGAAGATTTTTGAATCATTCTCTTCAATTTTTTTGCAGGGATAAAAGAGATAAAAAGAGAGCATCAGATTTCTGACTGATAGCATACTTAGAGGTCTAGGGAAGAGTCAAAAAAAAAAAAAAGGAACATTTGCTTATGGGTGCCCACCATAAATTAATAAAGACCAGAACAGAAGACTTTGGTCTTTCTTTTGTTTATGACGTTACCTCCCATTAGGACAATGACAAGTTACATTTAGGTAGTGTTAGAATAATGGTGGGACATGGATAAATTTCATGTGAGTCCACAAATAGTTAAAATTAGAAGATTAAAGGCATGATGAGGTAAAGTCCTCCCATCTTAACTATCCTTTTCCTGTCTGAAAAGCTGTTGTCTACCACATACACATGGCTTTTAAAAAAATAGCCATCATTTAGGTTGATGTTTATTATTTTTAAACAACTAAATCATTGTGAGTATAAGAAATATTGGCCATGTCTCCACATTCCAAAAAACAAAAAAATAGCTTCACTAACTTTCCTTAATTTCTGATTGTAATAAATTTAAGAAATAGAATTTGGCAAAACAAATGAAAATTGGAGTGTAAGAATCGGGATACACCAAAAAAACCTTTTGAGAAACTGTGAAGATAAAAACTAAACTTAACCACAGATTTATTTCTGTTTTTCATCCAAGTATCCAGGGAGGTTGCTAATGGGAGGTATGCCTCAGAAAATGTACATGCCTGTGAAACTGTTGGAACAAACTAAAGCTTTTCTTCAAGTGATTTTATTTCAATTCTAGGCCACAAGATATAAACTTTCATCAAAAATGGTAATCTATTTAAAATCAGAGCTATGTGGAATGTTTCATGTTTATGTATAACTTTCATAGTAGACCCTCCTACACAAGGAAAATAATACGCCCAAATTCTGTTATTTTTACAGTATGTAATATATCACGTCCTAATCCCACCCATCGGTTTCATATTCTTTAAATAGATAAGAAATGAAAAAGGAAGCAAGACGAAATAATGGTACTTTGAAAAAGTGACTTTTTAATTCCTCTTTGGAAAAGATATCTGAAAACTTTAACTGTGATGCATATTCTAATAACAGCAGAGAGGAATTTAAAAGAAAATATGTGTTATATATTCTGAATACTATATTCTTCCACTTTGCTTTGCACAATTAGAAAGCTAAGTACCTGGGGAGGAGCAGAGCAGAAGTGGAAAAAGAGAGAGTGGTGGGTGGTGACAAAGAAGGAAAAACACAGATTTTCAGCAATATTGGGTTCAAAAGAATCCAGATCAGAAGACATTTATATTTCAAGTTTTTTCAATGGTAGTTACAAATCATTCCTATTTAGAAGACATGATAATTCAATAGGAAGATAGCATCATTGAAAAAAAAAAGATTGCACTCACACACACAAAAAAGATGAGTCCTGACTTTTTTTTTCTTCCCCAAAGGAAGGATTACCAGCAATTCAAGTGTTTATTAGGAAAGCTCAGTTGCTTAAGATACAGAATACTGTGATTTTAAAAATCACTTAATACATAACCATGTCAAAAGAAACTCTTAAGTGACATTTCTAATAAATATTTCAGGAAATTTTGAATTGTCAAGGCCTCTTTTTTGCTAAAATATTGGAAGTAAATTCAGAGGTAGAAACTCACGAAATTTTCAAATGGGAATTGTATATGTCATTGAAATCAACGTTTTATAATCTATAAAAACTAGCAAAATAAATGAGGCTGTGAACACTTTAATATGTGGTAGACATACACACATGTCCACTTATGTTTAGAGGGAGGATTTATATACTATTTAAAAACATATGGAAACAAAAAAGAAAAACGTACATAAAAATAATACTTAAAGCTTCCTCACAAGAAATGCTTCTGTAATTAAGAGAGAATATAATTTATTAAAATTAAGCTGTATTGTTACTGCTAATATTATTACTATTCAAGCTTTCAAAATTCAAAAATTAATTAACAATCTGGCAAAAGGGGAAAGGACCTAAGATCAAACAATGAAGACCCTCCATTGCCAGCATTCTGAAACTTATCCAGAAGCAATTGGCAGAACAAAATGTAGGTTTTTGATGTGAGTTACATTTAAAAGTTCTGAGGTTCTTGAGAAAGAATAGGACTGTCCAAAGTGAAGTATTCTCTTTGCAACACTAGTAGCAGAGATATTTTATAATACAAATAAACAAGTACATTTTGAACATCTATTAAAAATTCTTAATGTATAAGCATACTAAATATGAAATGTTTCCTGACTAAAAATGAATGTTTCATAAGAACATCTAATGTCTTAAGCTAGAATAGTTCCCAAGAGTGGGTCCCATAATAATGTGTAAAATTATCAGATCATAATAATAAGCTGTGGGTAAATGCTTGTATAAGTACTACAAAATTTTCTGTTATTTATACTATGATGTAGGAAAGCCTTGCCTCCCTTCAAAGCTACCTTGTGAGATTTTTGTTGACCCCAAGTTTTCTTTAT